>JARCZZ010019586.1:3609-26723 GCA_030323915.1 Brotogeris chrysoptera | reverse complement strand
GGCAGGGGGGTTGGAACTAGATGATCTTAAGGTCCTTTCCAACCCTAACTATTCTATGATTCTATAATTCTATGATTCTATGATTTGTGAGTCTGTGAGACATTTGTTGGCTAGTGTTATTTGCAGAAGCTATAGAAACATTTTTTTTTTTTCCTGAATGCATGCATTTGGGCAAGACACTTAATAGATATTGTGCACATGAGAATTTTTCTGACAACACAGACACACTTACAGGAAAATGCACATTTATGTCCAGCAAAATGAACTGGTGAAGTTCCCCTCTCCCTGTTGCATCCCAGGAGATATAGAAAGTTTTAACTGGCCAAAATTAACTAGGCTTAATCTGTCAATGCTATTTTCACATATATCAGAATATTCTCTCCCCCAACCCCCCATGAGGTTCCCCTCATATTGTAATGTTTGTGAATACAAACTAGAAGCTATAGTTGGTTAAGATGATCTTGGCTTTTACTATTATTTAATTTTGATACATGACAATTTTAGAGTAGAACTATTCTCTCTTTTCTCCGTCCCTTCCCTATTAGAGACACTCTTAAACTAGATGCTAGGTCTTAAATTAGTACAACTTGTTTCTCTAGAGATAAAAGTAAAACTACAGTTTGAAACCAGAAGAGTTAAATCAGCAAAACCCCATATGGTTACTTATATTTTGAGCCAAATACCTTAGGAATAGTTTTTGGCTAGGGTAAAATATGCTACTCTTACAGTACAATCTAGGGATTTACATCTGTTGAACCACTTCCACAGAAAAATGCAAAATGCAGCTGATGAAGTATTAGACAAGAGTCTTTACTGAAGTTTTCATGACGTCCTGTGTTGGTTCAGGTGGTTTCTCACAGTGTAAGTCTTGCCCCAGAGTACATAAGGATGTAGAAACTTTTATTCTGGTGCTGAGAAACAAAAACAAAGAAGCCAGCTAAAGATTCATAAGGACAGAAAAGAATTTCAGGAAAAAACTTAGGCTATGGATTAAGTTGTGTGGCTGCCCCCAGCACATTAAAGCATGTGTTTGTTTGTCATCTGGGAACTTGTAGAAACACAGAAGTTTTATTTACAGCATAAAAAGATAGAAAAATTGTAATTATAAACTATGCTCATTGTAAAATAGGCCCATCATTACACTTGTAATTATTACTTTGCAAGTGTTCCAGCAGCACATTCAGAAAATTAGTAGAGAAAAAGTCCACTCCCTACAGACTTGTATCTCATGGTTCAACTGCATGCTTCTGAGCACTACAGATCTGAGGGTTTGACAGAAATGGCTGTGGGTGGGTTTGAGAACTTTCTCTTGCCAACTAGTGCTGTAACTCAGAAATAATGTCAAAAATCTGGGTTGTAAAACTGGAAAAATGAACAATACCCTCTGCTTCTTGGGAGCTGGGTCTGTTCAACATAGAGAAGAGAAGGATGAGGGAGGATCTGATCAATGTATGTAAGTATTTGACAGGAGGGTGTCAAGAGAAAGGGTCGAGACTCTTCTCAGTGGAGCCAGACTTCTCCAAGATGATAGAACGAGAGGCAACAGACAAACTAAACCACAGGAAGTTCCACCTAAACATGAGGAAGAACCTCTTTACTGTGTGGGTGACTGACTAGTCTGTGATTCTTGCTCATACATGCATCTTTGTAATTCTATGAAATGCCATTAATTAAAAACCATGCATATAAATATGTACATGAAGAAAGATATGTTTAGGTCGAGTTGAAGATGCATCAGTTTAGGTGGGCTTGGAAGCCCACAGTCAGGAAAGCACTGTAGCTTTTAAGTTTAAATATGCATTTATAATAATCAATATTTAGCAAAGCTTACTGTAACATATAGGAAGTCCCACTGATATTAATATAGACTTTGTCTATCACTTCTGATCTAAGCATGTGCTTATCTGACCTGGATGTGCAGAAAGATGAAGCTTCAAATAGGCATTGGGAACCTATCTATTAATGGTTTAACATATAGGAACGCAGAAATGGTTTTAATATTCTTTGTTATAAATCCAAAGACTAGCTCTGTCCACATTAAAAAAAACCAAACAAACAAGAAACAAAACCACACAATCCAAAAACCAAATGCATCATGAATTTGAATTAGAACATTTTCTCCAGACTTCCCACCTTAGGGCAGGTTCTTTGCTGGTGCAAATTTCCATAGTTCAAATGAGTTACAACTGCTTACACTGGCTAGACGTGGTACCATCTACTACCTCTATTATCTAGATAATGTGGAAAATAATCTGTTCAGAGTTTTCATTTCCAAAACAATGCCATGTTACAATTCTCAGCAGAGTCAAAATGCTCCCCAAAGCCATGCATGAAGAATAAACTGTAACCTTTTAAGATTTCCAAGCTGTGTAATAAATAATACTGAACTAATAATAACTCAGAGAAAAAGAGAAACACTGTTTATCTTATTTCCCTGCTTTAGGGGAAAGAATCTAGGTAACAGATTTTGTCATGATTTTATTGCTCATTTTCAGTTCTGCAGGTTTCTTTCTTTGTGCTCATAGATTGTAATGACTTTTGCAAGAGAAATAAATTGTATTTCCATGGGAGCACAGAGCTTGGGTGTTAGGCAAATTGCAAAAGATGATGATGAAATTTGGACTAAGCTCACAACATGCTCTGTGTCTTGATGATTTAAAGACATTCCTTTAGTAATAAAATCAAGTCCTTAAGAACAATCCTAGTAGCCTGCATGAAAACAAAAACACACACAGGATTATTCTGTTTTGATTTATAGTGCTTTTGCCTACTGGAAAACTTAGAGTGAGAAACTTGCCAAGGTCAGTGTTTCTGCTTTCAGATTTCTTTATGAAAAAGGAGAAAGCAGCTGCATTTCCAATTTTTTTTTAAAGGCTCTGGCACAGCACCAGCTGCTAGGCATTCAAGAGGTGTTCTGTAATCCATTCAACTGTAACATAAAGTTTTGTTAAAGGTACGCTAGCATATTCTGTGCTGGGTATGTTAGTCAGTAACGTTCCATTAAATTGGCCACTGTCATTTTAAAGAAAGATGTATGCAGTTTGTGTCCCCTTGTAACAATAATATTTGACAATAATTATAGAGATACCAAGGTGTAGGTGGTCCAGTTGACAAGAATAGCACAATATTTCTCTTTAACAGTGACTTGATCAAACATGCATGGGTGTTTTGTTGGGGCTTGAAGGGGATTATGATAGCCAAAATAAGATGAGATAATTTGCTGACAAAGTTTTTTCTTCTTTAGGAGAACACATCCTTCTGTACAAGTATGTGTGTGTTCATACCCACACTCAACCACCTCGCAGAAAAATAACACTTATGTAGCCATGCACTGAAAAAATTGGTGAGGTGGAGCACTCTGCCAGAGGGAAAACAGAAAGCATGGCAGGCTTTGTCTGTTTGGGAAGAGGCTTTAACAAATAAGGACACTGTATTGAGGTTTCTGCCCTCAGCTGAAGAAATGCTGACTGTGACAAGCCAGATGTTTTATACTATAGATATATTTTTTAATACCACAGTGCCATCTCTTCCACCTCTGGAAAGTCACATCTGCTGTACAGTACAATTTGCCATGTATTACTTATACCAGTGCAACAATCAATACAAGCCAGAGCACTGAAACAACCACCAATTAAGAGTACCACCAGCATTTCTACCACCACTGCCACAAGAAAACAGGAGTGAGCCACCAGAGCTCACCAGCCAGGCTGTTCCCCTAAGCACACGGGTTGTCCCCTCCTGCACTGGACAACCAGGTGCAGGACCATATTTGTTATTGGGCCAGGCTGCTCTTCAGTGCCGCCCCACAACCTGGGTTCAGTTCTTACCAACATTTTAGCGCATGGTTTCTAATAGTGTTCTTGACATACCACTGTGGGACAAGGCCTTTGGCATCCTTGGTCTGCCTTGGCATAGATGGTGACACCAGTAAAAGAAGACAAAAATGTTTCATTCGTGCAGCATGTCAAGGATGCTACCTGTGGCATCAATGGAGGTGTCAGTGTTTCTTCCTCTGCACATGAAAGGTGAATCAAACCAATGATTCAGACTAACTTGCCTAGCCAGTTCACAACCTAGAAATGAATTTAAATGATTTAAATCAGTTGGTACTTTTTTTTTCCATGGGAGGAATAAAAATTAATATTCTGTCCATTTCCAGATGTTTTATCCTCTTCTAAAAACAATACCATAGCTAAAACTGGCTGCCCTACTTCAGTAAAACCCTGTGGTCAATTGCTGGTAGTGCGTGCACACTGCCTCTAGCATTTTGCAATGCAAAACAGTTGTTATTAATCTGAAAAGAAGCTGTAGCCTAGACTCAGTAACTAATATTTCCCATTATACTTACTGGCACTTGGAGTATCTCATGAGATTATTGAGATAATGCACACGTTCTCTGTGATTTATCCCCTTTTTCCTCAGTGTCTCATGTGTGTGTTCTGTGTGGTATTCAGAGGACAACACGCTACCCAAGTGCATACAAACCCACAAACTTTCACCAAACATGAAAGCTGCATTGCGCACAAAGACACAGTAATACATTATGACATTGATTCAACACAGATGCAGAGAAAGGCAACTTCTGCATGCTCCAGCATGCCCACCAGCTTTTGGGTGGCCACTGAAGCTCTCCAGGCCAGCTAATGATCTCCTGACCTTACACAGTACACATTATTACATCATCACAGCCTGAGGTAATATGGCCAGAGGCGTTTTTCCTGCAATTGCTCTGTTTCTCACCTCCACCTGCATGTACTGCTGTGAATAATTTCCTTTGAGACACTGACACAAACCAACTGACCCCAGAAATCAACTGTTACAGTTCTTGCTCTAAGGCACCTTCTGCCTGATCCCAGGCAGGACAGCACATTCCTTGTGGGGTACATGGGAAAGAGCTTCTTGCCTCCCCCTCCCACACCTCAAATCTGGAAGGCTTCCATGGGTAACTTCCAGCAACTATCTCATACCTCAGAACAAGAATAAGCTTTTATTTTTTTTTTTGTCCTAGATTATGTCAAAACAAAGTGACCATACCAAATAATCAAATTAAAGAAACAGACAGACAGCAGTCTCCAGAGAAAGATAATGCAAGTTGGTCATTGGTTAAAACAAACAGGCCAACATTCAGTTAGTCTTCTAAGATTTAAAAGAACTTCACAATACTAACATTACATGCTCAGTAAGATGACTTCTGGAAATTTCTAGAGCAGATAAATTAGAGATACAAATTCTTATCTCTTCCTTGATCCATTAATCCTCAATAACCATGAGGTGCGAACAGGACTATTATTAAAGCTATTTGAAAGCATATAATTGAATTTTAATTAGATGATGTTATGACTGTGCAGTAATTTTGACAAATGCTTTGGCAACTTGTTTTTTGAAACAACAAAGAATATTTTGTTTCTTTTAAGCTTCAGTGTTTTGATATGGTTTGTCAGCTCAATAACTCCATCCCATGTTCCTGTTTTGCGTATAATCTGAAGATCATAAAAAAGAAGTGAACATTCATTTTCCATAGTTATAAAAATGTGTGAGAGATATTTTAGTAACATCAAATAAAGTAATTTGCCCTTTTGCAAGATAAAACACATCAACAACATTCCAATATTTATAATTTGAAAGAAGTATTTGGAGAGGAACCTGATTCAGAATAAAAAGCAGTTCTAAATCCAGTTTGCTCTTTCTTTGTTAAAGGTCACACCTGCATTAGCAGGCTAATTTTACACACATCTGAGGCACTATTCAAAGTAATGAGATCAGTTTTAAAGGGTTCATCACCCATCATGAAAACTTCATTTTTTCCCCCCTGTTCTTAATGGGTGCTTGAAAATAAAAGAATCTGGATTTTTGTCCTCCAAAGAGGAACTAACAGTGAACACAAAAGAATATCCAGTTTTCACAGAGAAGATAGCTCGATTTGGCCTGTCTGCTGAAGACATAAGACATCCTGCTCAGCTAAAGGATGCTCTAACCTCCACTCTTCACTGGGCATCTTGTTTGCATAGGTGATTTAAGCTTCATATGAGGGTTAAACAGTCAGCAACTGAGGCATCCCTCAGGTGGGAAGCCTCAGCACAAGCAGGGGGGTACCCTGCATATGACTGCAGAACTCGCTTTTTGCTGGAAAGCAAGAGCCGCTCAGTGAGCACAAGGCAACACTTCTTGTGAAGTTTACAATGGTTAGCTCAAAAAAAAGCTGCCTGCCCACTGCCACTGAAAACTGAAGCCAACATCCAATTTAAATCAGACCGGAAGCAGAGATTTCTCCATGCTCCATCAGTAATACAGGGATGACACTGAACTGTGCAACATCATATTTGTGATGTACCTTGAGAGTGGGTGAAAGGCCAAAAGAGAGTGCCAAAAATTCTGTTATTATGAAAAACCATTCAAAGATAAGCAAATGTTAATGTTAGAAAAAGCATCAATTTCAAAGCTTTTATTTTTCTCCCTTGAAGAAGTAAATTAATTTACATATGAAATATAGCAAATGTATTTTCTTTTAATAACAGCATATTATCTTACTACTAAGTACAGATCGCAGAAACCTAATTGGAGATCTAACAACTTGTGAAAAAATCCAAAATGTTACATTTTATACATGTCAATGTTTGATTTTGTTTAAAAAACCTCAGCCCCCTCCCAAATTAAAAAAATAATTATGTAAAGGAAGCTAAGCATAAATGTCCCTATTGTGCCCTCAATTTATATACGTAACTTCACTTGGAGAAATGAATACTGTGTATATATCCAACTAAATATCATGTTAGCAAGAATCTCACAATTATAGACAGACAATTACATTGGTTTTGTTGCACCTGGTGCTGAAAAGGATTCTTTATAAGTTAGATCCTTGAGGAAGGGAAGATTTTCTGTATGTGATCTCTAATCTCTCCTGAAGTTAAAAAACCCTAAACCAACAACAACCAAATCAGCAGAACTACAAGCAACCACTATCAACTTTTAAATCACTACCATGACAAAATAGATCCTGAGCTAATATAAATTGCATGAAAGTAGAGAAGCTCTAGGTGCAGACAGCTTCTCTGTTCAGAAAGGTGAGGGGTGGGAAATCAGCATTCTGAGACTAGTTTGTACAAACATGCAGTGCAGGGAACTGGTTCAAAAAAATCCTTCTCCACACCCTTTTCTGCACAAGTACCCCTTGCAGCAGCTTATAACAAGTCAAATTTCAGTGCTCAGGTTATACAAGAGTTACCCTCCTTTTCCAAAGCATGAAAGAAGAAGGTCTGGCAAGAGATAATGACCCTCATTCCCTAGATGCTGTTACACAGGAAAAGGTGGTATCCCTGACATCCAGGCTGAATAATAATTTCTGTTGCTAAGAATGTTATGGTCTTTTTGAAGGGCTGCAACACTTCCACCACTTCAGGCAAAATGCTAAAAGCTGACAGTGACAAAATACCTAAGACTAGAGATGTGCTCTTTGCTCAGCCTATATATTTCTCTTTCTGTTTGGATATGTTATTATCTCTTGAACTTTGCCACTTCTTTTATAGCATTTGCAGTACTCCAGAAATCTTGGGTATTCAGCCGAAGCCCTAACAAATATTTTAATGTTAGGCTTGTGCCACTGCCAAAGTAGCAGCAGTGCCAAATGATAAACTGGAACACCTGTACACTGATGCAGCAAAGAGAGAGATAGAGAGAAATAAAAAATGTCTCCCTACACCCAAAGCTTCTGCTAACCTCTGTCTACCGTGACACATCTGATGCCATGGTCTATACTCCTGCCATGGCATAAGTGCCCTCTCCCCCCACAAAATGAGAAGCTTTCTTTGGATTTTCTTGATGAGTGTCCAATGCTAGATGCCCAATCCAAGAAATTAACGGGTCTCTTCAGGATCACAGATTCTTTTTCTGCAAACTAATTTCAGTTTAATTGAACTAGTTGCAATTCAATAGAATATTCTTTCCTTGAAAGAGTGTAAAATTACACACACAAAAGTATATTTAAAATAACATTTTAAAAGTAAGTTTAGGTACTTGAAACCTACAAAGTGGCAGATAAATCTGGCACTTGACCTCAGCACAGCCTCCTTGCACGTACAGGGTATGATGCAGCCTTTAATTATATAGTTACATAATTATATTTTCACAGAAACCCAGATTTCTTCAGTGGGGTAGGATATAGAATGAAAGCATATGGCTTTAAAAATGTATTTATGGTAATTTAAAGAGATTAAAAAACAACCAGCACTGACAAGATCATTTACCTCAGCAGTAGCAGATGGGGGGGCTCCTGCTGAGATCAGGACTTCATTGTGCTCTGCTCCATACATGCGCATTAGATCAGATATCAGTTGTTCCAAAGACTTTACAGTTAAGTAGGGCAGTCAGGCAAAACTATGGAAAAAGGAATTATTTCCTTCATGTTACTAACAGGGAAGTGGATGTACTGAAGCACAGATAAGTTAAAGCAAGGTCAAGTAACTGAATTCAGTTTGGATTAGGTGTGAACCATCATTGCTGGCCTCCTTGTCTTATACTAGTTGTATTTACAGGTCTGTAGGAAGAACGCAGTTCTAGACATTTGCAGATTTTGAGGTAGGGAAGTATTATTGCCAGGAGCTAGGTTAGTCTCAGTAGTTTCCCAGTATCCCAGACACGTTGATGTACGTGTTTATGAATGTTACAACGGCAATAGCTTTGCTTTTCCCTTCATGGCCAAGTCAAGCCAAGCTGCTCAATTAACATTGCCCTTGTAGGTATTTTAATTACATTAAATAAAATTTAAAATTATCAACCAACATTTCCTCCTAAAAGAAAAAAGTTCACAAATGGTTTCACAAAACAGAATAGGTTTATCAACCTTAATATTAATACTTTGCTGGATAAACAAGTTACATGGGTATGACATGTTATAATGAAATTAACAATTTTTTTGCATAGGGGAGGTAAAGTGCTGCCTGGCAAATTTTGCCTCTCCTAGAAACAATAGTGCCTAATAAAAATATGTGGTTGTCTAGACCTAATACAACAGATTCAAGAATTTAAGATCTGAAGGATATTTGATAAGAAAGGACCACCAAAGTTTTACTTATCCAGGAAAAGGTTTGTCAAAGAACAGAGATTTCCTTTAAGCCACTAAACCCTTTCATTTCTCAGCTTCTAGACAGTATGCCATAAGATTTCTTAGTTCTCTTTTGTCTGCTTTCTCTCACCTGAATAATCTGAGGAACAGTTAGAGGGAGTTCTTTGGCAATGTATATGCAGGTTAGAGTCAATTCTGAACAGAAAATGAGTTAGTAATGTAATGTTATTGCAAATGAATTAGTCATTATGTTTGGTTGTTTACACGGTCATTTGACCTGAAAACCCTAGTGTATTTCTTCTGCTTTGGGAAAGTTGGAGATACAGTATTTCTATTCAATTTTTGTGTGTGTTCCAGGCAAAGTAATTAGATGAAACCCATAATTCAATTAGTAGAGTTTAAAAAAAAGAAATAATTAAATCCAGTTCTCACATTTCCTTTATATGAACTTCCAACTAAAATTTTCATCTAGAAATCAATATTATCAACTACAGTGCTTTTCAGACCTCAGTGACATTGGCAATACAGAATATATACTTTAAATCTTTTGGTCAAGCAGAAAAAAATCAGTGCCTCGTATTCTGCGTGCTTCTAACCATCTGCGTGACATATCTGAAGAAATCTTGCCATTGTAATAGTCTACAATTTGTAAAAGTTACTATAACTTTGGAAAGAGAGAACCTGATTCGGTGCTTAAGGGAAGCCCTTAGTAAAAACACACTTATTCAGACCTTTTCCAATAATTTCTATCAGGCCCTGACTCAGAAATAGCAGTCATAATATAAATATCTTAATGAAATTGTTAGAAGATTCAGGGTCAAGCCTTTGAATCTACAAAAGAAGCTTGAAGCCCAACTCTGTTTCTTTCTCACAGCTCTTATAATTAATACAAGTGGCAATCTGCCTTTACACTTACCCTACATAGTTCTGAAAATGAGACTAGCTGGTTTAAGTAGAGTAGGAAAGGGTGAGGGGAGTGTATAAATTCAGAGTGTTTGCAAGATCCTGGATTTATAGGATGGACATATTAAGTTGATATATTTGGTCAAAGCGTTGCAGCAAAAAACAAGAGATACGGAAGTAACAAAACCATCTCTGAGGTTTTGCAGTTGATAAAAACAAAAAAAAAAAATATAAAACCCCAATATTAATATAGAAGAACCAGAAAAAGAAACTTACAAATACCCAGTATTTCAAAGGATCTTCAAAACCAAGTCCTAGTCAGACAACTTTAAAACAGACAGAGTAATTTGGAGACAATTCTTTTTTACATATAGAATATTTACTTTACCTATCACAGTGAAGGCAATGTTATTGTGGTCACTAGTTTGGTTTTTACTCTGAAATTTCTGCTGGTTAAGTGACTTCAAAGATTATATTTGCTTTCTCAGTAGCTTCTGTCTTTCAGATTAAAAAAAATCTCCCTATCATTCACATGCATTTTATTCAGAATTATACAACTCCTTAGCAGGTAATTAGATGTAAACCAATAAAGGCTGCTCGTCTGGTTGAAGTGAGGAAAATATTATACTGAACAGTAAGGGATGATTAGCTCCTTGAATAGCAATAAAGGATACAAACAGAGAAAGTCAGCTTTAAAAAAAGGAGCAGAAACACAGCATTATCATGATATATAGTTAAATCTTTAACATAAAGGAAATAGATGCAGTATTACATAGTGGTTATTAGACAGAAGATTATTTAAAAACAATTGTTCTCTTTTATCCTCAGTATAACTTTTGCTTACTAGATAAGCCTCAGCACAGACTTTCTCCTTTACAGTGTGAATACTTATTTCATAACTGCACTATAAGCTCACATTGCTTTGATCAGCCTCCATACTAGCTAAACACTTCTGCTGATTTCCAAAGGAACACATCTGTTCACAGGAGGCAAAGTCATATCTCATGCTCTGATTAGGATAGCACTGTTGTCAGAGCCTGTTAAACAAGTGCAGCCAGCAACTGCTACAAGCAACTCTCCTTTAGGGTGGTCACCCCAACACTCCGTATTAGAAATCAACTGATTTTTTTTTGGTTTTAGGGCAGCAAAATAAAAAATCAGCAGAACTGTTGGTCTGACGCAATAAACTGGAGAAAAGATGATACCTCAATCCATATAAGCTATGCCAAGAGCGTAAAGTTAAACTAAGTGAACTTTGTTTTTGCTGTATGATCTTTGGTCAGTTTTCTACCTGACTATTGTGGGCGTTTTATTCAGTCAGTAGTGTTTTGATAGTTGTGCTGGTTTATATAATTCTGGCCTTAGCTGCTCATTTCTGTCCCTGTGTTATCCCTCTTTCATGCCAGTACAATCATTTGTGAAGCTGATTTTCTCAGTTCATTTTACTGTGCAATCTGGCTGAAAGTTAACAGGACATTTTTCTTTTTTTTTGATGAACCAGTTTCCTGAACTTGTTCACTCTGCATATGCAAAGGAAAAAAGTGCAGTGCTACCGAATGTCTAAATTCTGCCTGACTGCAAGTGGAAAGAAGAGGCTTTCTAGTATTCTCCCACAGCAAATGTGCCAAATTAAAAGTAATAGGCAGCTTGCAGTCACTGGCTCCTGAAGCACTAGTCTCTTCAAAAGGCACCTAAGGCTTTCTCCAGAGCAGGCCCATCTGAAGGGGTAATGGTTATCACACCTAACAAGCTGCCTGGTGACAGTCTCCAGCAGTGGAGAAGACCACAGCCCCACTGGAGTTGGTGGTGCTGTGACATGCAGAATGTGATGACATATCTCAGTTTGTACCAGTTCTGGATCTGGCTCTATAAGGGAAAGGAAAGGAAAGATTTATCCTATATTGGTTTCTAACTTGATCAGTCTGCATGGTATTTCTCAAGTCTAGGAAGGGCCATGAGCAATGAACCATGATAAAATGCCCAATTCAAATGCTAGCATTGCTAACCTACTAGGAGAGCATTAGCTAAAGTAATCTGCTAGTTTGCTACATATTCATCCTCATCTTTGTGAGGCGGGGGTCTTCAATAGTGGAGTAAGCCTTTTCTGCTCTTTGCATGTTTTCAAGGCCTGGTTGGAAAGAGCCTTGGGCAACCCAGTGTGAGGTGCCCCCGCCCATGGCAGGGGAGTTGGATTTAGATGATCTTAAAGTCCTCTCCAACCCTAACCATTCTATGACTCATCCCTTGCCTCTATTCCAAAGATCTAATTTCTCCTGCTAATATGGCTTAAAAACATGACTGTAATAAGGCAGTGTTTTCCTTCAACTAAAATTAATTTTAAAAACAATTCTCTGAATGTAAGTCTAGCTAGACTTATTTTTTCTATTGAATATTAAAGTTTACTCTTGGCAGATGATGAGGGAGAAATGGATTAGTGGAAAGCAGAGACATTCTTCCCTTGGCTTGTTTGGTTCGGTTGTCTTTCCTCCATTTGCCAGAAATTACAAAGCAATTGAGTTCGAAGGCACCACACATTGTAAGTCAGAGACTGAACTTCCAGTGTATTTACCTTGGGTGTATTTGTGTACTGGTTGTAGCGAGTGCCGTAGTCCCGCACCAGAGATCGTCATGTCTGCACTTCCGCTAGTAGCCTTCCAACACCTGATGAAACAGGAATTTCCTGCTGGGTGGGACTCCCTTAAACCCTGCATATTAGGACAACAACACTTTCTTATTGGCTTAAAAGTCATTATTATTATGTACTGTTGAAACACAGCATCAAGACTCCAGGCTGTTGTGCGTATGAATCATGGTCAGCCTCAGACAGCTTGTCAGTTGTGGTGGGTGCAAGCAGGTGCCTGAGCTATGGGCTCCCCGTAGCCATTCCTGCCTTGGCCAGGCTGTGAGAGGCTAATGCTGCACAGCCTTGGCTCCAAGGATCACTGCAACTGCTGCCATGGCCTGGGGTAGCGGTGGGGCTGCATAGTGTGCCAGCATATAATTAAGCCAAACTAATGGTGTGCCTCACCCTGCTCCCCACCCCTGGCACGTACTTCTGTCATTTCAGCTTGAGCCAAACCTCTCACTTCTCTAACCCCACAGTGAACCTGCTCAAAGCACTACACTGGCAGAAAACTCACCCTACCGAATGAACAAGCAAAAACTTGGTTAGGTTTCTGCCAGATTTCTTCCCTCTACCACTTCAGCTGAGTGCTGGTGCTATGGCAGCCAGCCAAGTGACTAGGAGAGCAATGTATTACCCATTACTTTAGTCACATTTTGATAGCACTCGTCATTGGATCAGCCTGGTTAAATTGTCAAACCGCACCCTAATGAAACTGACATTCTTCATAGCCTGCCATAGCCCTAATGAGGGCACAGACTAACATAGCCTTGACCAACATTGAGTGGGGTTCTTGAGCAAAGCCTCCAACAGAAAAATCTGCCCTGACAAGAGTTCCTCCTGCAGAAGAGGTTACAGCCGGCAGATGATATCTGCACTCCCTTTCTAAGCAAGAGGGGAAAACCAAGACTCTTTAATAAGGTCAGAAGGTTAGAAATAAAGTAGATGGTTATACAAAACAACAGATCCTATGGGAAAGCCATTTTGGAAAGCTTTCAAATTTGGAATTTTTACAATTGTATTGGTACCCCCATGGGTGTTTGAGGAAACCAAGAGAAAAAACAGATGTGGAAAAAGCAATAGATAAGTATGACTCTAGGAAAGGGCAGGGAGGGAGAGTTCTGCAGCATGAAACTGGTTGAGAAAGTGAACATGGAAGCTAAGAGCATGAGAGCACACATTTGGGGGCAAGACCCTGTTTTTTGGTCTATAAATAGAGCCACATGAGACATACACACCCAGTGTGCACACAGAATCCGCCCCTTCTCTATTTAGCAGGCATTCTTAGGTCGGGAGCTATCCCTTGGCTGATTGCTTGAGCCTGAAACAGCAACACTTTGTTGGGGAGGCTGTTGCCATCTCTTATAACCCTGCATATTCCCCATGCTGTAATCAGTAGAGTCTCCATAGGCAAAATCTGACCTTCCAAGGCTGTGGCAGAGAGGGCAACTGAAGTCACTGCTTCCTCTGCTTAGTTAAGGTTCTCATTTAAGTTTTATTTTGGATGCAAGCACCTTGTGCTTACCAGCTATCATAATTTCAAACTGAAAGTGTGCTCAGTGGGACTGGTTAGTAACTTGTGTTGTCCTGTTTTTGACTGGTTCATGTGGTTTACATTACAATCTCAGCCCCTGGTCCCTTTGGTCCTGGCTTGTAAGGTTTAACATTGCAATGAACTCCTCCCCCTGTGCCTGCTCCAGTTTGGACTTACTCAGACTGTGGTCCCTTAGGGATGTAACTATTTCAAGTGGAGCCTTGTTCCAATCAAATCTGTCATTATCTTCAACCCTTTGATCCCCACATTGGGTGGCAAAAAGGACTGTCATGGTTTAAACCCAGCCAAAAACTGTGCACCACCCAGCCACTTGCTAAATCCCCTCTCAGTGGGATGGGGGAGAGAATTGCAAGTGTGAAAGTGAGAAAATTCATGGACTGAAATAAATACAGTTTAACAGGTAAAGCAAAAGATGGATGCACATGCAAAGCAAAACAAGGAATTCATTCACCACCTCTTGTCGGCAGGCAGAGGTTCAGCCATCCCCAGGAAAGCAGGTCTCCATCTCGCATAAAGGTTACTTGGGAAGACAAACGACACCACTCTGAACATCACTCTCCTTCCTTCTTCCCCCTGCTTTATATGCTAAGCACGACACCATATGGTCTGGGGTATCCCTTGGTTCAGCTGGGATCAGCTGTCCTGGCTGCGTTCCCTCCCAACTCCTTGTGCATCCCCAGCCTACTTGCTGGTGGTGTGGGGTGAGAGGCAGAAAAGGCCTTGACTCTGTGTTAGCACTGCTCAGCAATGACAAAAGCATCCCTGTGTTATTAACACTGTTTCTAGCACAAATCCAAAACATAGCCCCATACTAGCTACTCTGCAGAAAATTAACTCTGTCCCAGTGCACTGGTGCATGTTGCGCTAGTGTCTGCAAACAACATGGACACAAATACAGCTTTTGCCAAGACATTGTATTAATCTTTGAATTCTCACATGGCAGCCATACTAAAAACCAGAGCTTTTCTTTCTCACCAAGAAAGAATGAAGGAAAAGACCCCAACACACTGGGATATGGGGGGGAACCTCCCTCGTCCCAGCCCATATGAGCTCTCTTTTTCTATATTTTCCACCCAGATGGTTTTTGTGTGTGTGACCTACAGTAGCTTTTTGTATTCTTAAAAACTGGCCACTCCTAACTGGTGAGGTCACTGCTGTTTGCATCCTGAAGAGACATTAGGGCAGAGCTCAGCAACAGCAAATCAGCATAGCTTCCCCTAAGTGAGAGAGCAGTGGTGATTTATGCCAGCTGTGAGTCTAGATTCATCCTGTTTAAAGAAACATTTTATTCCAGTAAGGAACCTCACTCAGCTTACAGGCAAGGGATGAAGCAGCATATAATAGCGGCGGGGGAGGAGTAGAAACCACAGACATTTCCAAATATACAGAGGGAAAAACCCAAATCACTGAACTTGAAATATATGCTGTAAAGAAGTCACTGCTGCATCAACACACTACCAAGAATCAGGAGAAGAGTTGCACAGGCCAAGGTAGCATTTGATTGCTTCATGAAGGGAGAATAAAAATGCACATCCAGGAACAGCAGCAAAGGTGTAGTCCCTCAGACAGCAAAATGCCTTCTAGTACTGGAAGAGTGAGCAGTACAGGGTGGAGTGACTGCAGATTTCTACATCTACTGAGGAGGTGCAGTGCATTTTACCCCATGAGAGGAAAGTTGTACATGGAACGAGACATGCCTCTCATCAGTTGTCTCCTGCCCTTTCCCTAGGGAAGGCATACCTCATTACCAGCTCCATCTCTCACCTTCCCAAAATGCATATGCTGCAGACTGCCATGCGGCATATGGCACAATATCTTGGGGAAACAATATACTTCTGTTCAACTGATATTAGCTGTGTGTGCTCATTGCACTCGAAGAGTCCTTTCTTGGATTAACTATGCCATTGCTGCAAATATCAGTAGGATCATTATGTACTTTATAATTCTTGGCAGGTTTGAATTTCATTTTGCATTTATTTGGTTGGCGCAGCTTTTTCCACAGAATCCAGAAGGCCACAGTTCATTCTTGTCATTTTATTCAATACAGTTATACTGGGATTTCTAACTGGTTTAGGGCAGGAAAACCTCATTTGTTTTTATTTCCTTCCCCTTCCTCCTTTGTTTAAATATGCTACAGCTCACAGTTGTCAGTTGTGTACATTTCTTTTCCAGTATTCTAGGAATTAGCTCGCCTGTCAGAACTCCTACTATATACTGATCCTACTGATGAGTTGTTAGGCGCGAAGGCACATAAAAAATGGAGAAAGATAGGGTGTCAAACCAGAAAAAAGGTTCAGAAGAATGTTAGCTGCAAAACCACGTCACTTAATTCTGGTTCAGAACAGGTCATATTCATACCTGGGCAATAGTGTGTTTAATATTGCTATGCTGCGCAAGGACTTTGTGGACATATGCCACAAGGCAATGTGCCCCTGCCATGTTGTTGTGGGGAGATGCAGTGACACACTCTCAGGCAGCCATGGTAAACATAACACTTTGAAAAGTTAGCTTCTTCAGCAAGTAGGTTGCCAGTAAGTACTATCCTATTTACTTGGGCTTTAAAAATCCATTTTGGCATTTGTCTAGTTAGTGGGACTGATTGAAATACTCTGTAGCAGAAAGAGTTATTATATTCTTCCCATATCACCCCCTGGGACAATAAATATTTACTCAAGGAGGTGGCAATAAAAAACCCACAATGAAACAACAAATAATTTTTCATTTTTCCCTACATTCTAGAAGTGTTTTGTCTTGATTAATTTTATTTGACAGTGATTTAGAAATTGTTCAAGTCTGATATTATAAAACCTAGAGCTATTCCACAGTACAAACTATACTGGGAGGGCAGGTGGGAAAAGAGGATATTACTATGTCTTTGAGAGACACAGTTTATAATTTCAAATTAGAATGAAAACACAGCAACAACAAAAAGAGAATTCTCAATGATTTTGTCTCCTGACTAATAATTAGCTCTTAAGGCCTCTGCATTTTTTGCTCCATGACTGATCTGCTGAATGGCCTTGTACGAGTCACTTATCCTCTTTATGCATCAGAGCACATACAGATGAGAGAGATATACGCTAGCTATAACCATATGTCATTATACCAGTGCAATGCAGTGTGTCAACCCTAGCATTATCTTATTCTACCTACATGGAGCACATCCATGCAGGTTTTGCTTACCTAGACAAGTCTCCCATTTTCAATTTGTAATAAATGGGGTAAGGAACATTTACTGTAACTGATCAAAGTTTAGAGAAATAACCCCTCACTCCCTCCACCAAAGAGCAGTCATCATCTTTCCCTCCACGCCTACACCTCCTGTGACCCTGACTCTTGGAGCCAGAGCTGTATACAGGCCGCTAAAGGCAACAGGCATTTGTTTTCAAATATCTGAGTTACTGCTTTCAACTGCATAGAATGTTGTGATCTCCTGTTCAGAGACAGCAGGAAAATTCAATACCTGTTTTCATGCAATAGCAGAGAGATGTGATTGAAATGGCAAATATGCTTTAAAAGGAGCAGTCACTTCCTAGGAGGGCAAGGTGCACGAGTGTGTGGGCAGCAGCCCCAGAGGGTAGAGGTCTGAGTGGCAAGACCATGTAAATAACATTTTCAGGTTTATTACTACCAGATGCCTCTGAGATTGTTAAGTTGATACAGCTCTAGTTGCTAAGCTAAAATGCACCCTCTAGTTACAATGCTTCCCTTCTGGGAAAGCTGCAGGCTTAGATGAGATTTCCCACTTGACCGAAGACCTTTCCTTCTAACTAAGGATCTACAGATGGGTTATCAATTGCACCACCCTGGAAGCACTCCATCTATTAACAGCAGATTGTTAGAGGATATTAATATACGCAAATGCAAAGTCAGAAAGATTATATTAAGCACATATTAGGATACCTGACATCACCTACAGCATGTTCACACAGTATTACACAGTATATCTTTCCTCAGCTTGTCTGCTTTAAAATGCCTTTGCTGAAGTGGTGGGTTTCCATTCCACAGCTACCTGATAGGGACGTGAGCGGGAAGAGACTCTTGAAGCTGCAGCTCTGTGCTAGCCATATGCTACTTGCAGATGCAGAAGACTTACCTATTAAAATTCAGAGCAGCTGTGTTCAATGATAAAATGATAACTAGTATCAGCTTTTTCTCCCAGGAGCTGAACCACCGCCATCATTTGCATGAGTGAAAAAACAGTGAACTGAACAGAAAGTCATAGGCAGTCAGAGGAAGGACACAGAATCCCAGGAAATGGTTTTGTTGGCAATGTTTATTCAGGTCAGCTCATGAAGTGAGGAATCCTTAAAGGACTTGTACGCTCCACAAAAATCAGGCTTATTCTAGTACATCCTCAGCATTTTTTCTTCATGCTGTGTGCATAGCAAGCTCCCTTTTAAAGTTGCCATTCCTACTGGAAACACTTTCATAATCTTATCCCAGTTTCAGTCTTAGCTCAGTACCCGCTATTTAACTGGAAGCTGATCTTCTGCAGCTGCATGAGCAGCCCTCATACCTTCCTGCTTTTCTTATGCTACTCTTTATTACAACTGGAGCTGAAAAAAATGAGATGACACATCAAAAGGTCCTGGCCTGGATTTCAGATCTCTTAGTATTCAGGGTGTTGTTGATTCTCTGGCTTTGGATTTAGTCCACTTAAAATATAGTCAGTTGCCAACAGCTCATTTCACATCTGGACCTCAAGTTCTCTCACCCAAACTCCCAGTATGTTTAGATACATGGTTCTTTATTCACTTTACCCTGAGCAAGCTCTTAGCTGTTGCCCCTCACCATGATGACAGGTTGCTTGTAGCATTTGGTAGTGACTTCCAGTATGTGCCCTTGCTTTGCTCTCACAATTGCTGTTGCCCTTTCCACTGCGGCAACAAAAGGGTGTTTGTGTGGGCCAGCTGAACCTTTGATGCTGGCTGCACCTGCTCCACTCCTGATCCATAATCTTTTGAGTGGTACTGTTTTATTGAGGATTCAAATCCATTAGTGGAAAGAGGCTAGGGACATAATGAATCTTCAACATGGTGGTTTGTTTTTTTTTTTTGTGAGCGCTTATTTTCCTCACCTCTTGTAATTCTTCAACTGGCTTTAAACCTTGAAACAAAACCTCTCGGGCTTACTCAGCAAGTGCAAGTGGTGTTCCCAAGCTGAACCCTCTCATCAGTAAAGCTACTAGTGTTTATCCAGGTGGGCATGTATGTCAGCTTTCAGTTATTGAGGGATACAATCTGGCAGGGACTGCCATAATTCGATAGATAAGCTTGAAACTCCTTTTTCATGCCGCTATGCAAAGGCACCTGAAGGCTGTGCTCACCCTTCTGAGAATTGTAATGATTTATTTCTGATCCTTTTGGGAAGTGAGTCCAGAGTGGGGTGGCAAGAAGGCAAATGAGTTCTCATTCTTTCTTCACCCTTTGAGCACATCAGTATACACCATCCCAATATATAGACCACCTCCAGCTAGTTTTCTTCAAGAGCTATTCTCTCCAGCTGTGGGAGGTCTCTGGTGCTTCCAGCTCACTGTGAGCTCCAGATCCAAAGAAAGATGCTCTCAGTCTGTGCCTGGAGAACATTAAGTCATGACCAACAGGCTTTTGATCAGTGCTTAATCAACTGCCAATCTTGGAAATGAAAGATTTTCCCCACATACTGTGTTTTTTGAAGTCCCTAACATAAATGTGAAAGGCTTCAAGAAGCACAGTTAAGGATGAATGGTTGCAGTGGTCACAAGACCATTCCCACAGATATATATGCAGGGCTGCTGCTTTTTAAAAATCTCTGCTTATGCCAGGATATGAAACTTACAAGTCTTTCTTCATTAAAATGTATTGCTGCCACAGGACTAGTAAACGGTAACTTAGGCCTTTCCCTACTGATATTACCACTCTGACCAAAACTTAGGTTTTCGGCTTTCACAGCAAGCTTTCTCACCTCACTCTGCTCTTACAAAACTAACAAGCAATGCAAGAAAACCTTCATTTGTGTCTTCTGAATGAGGTTTCAGTATTATTGTGCATACAATGAATCATTATCTGTTTAGAGAATCTGTGGAAGGAAAAAAAAAAAAAAGAGCAAGACAGAAAAGTTGAAGGGACCAAGATGTGCATTTAAAACCAGGGAGCAATGAAAAGACCAACTGAGTAGATAGGTAAAGACTAGTCAGGACAGGCCCTGACTCAAATATTCAACACATATTTCATGTATTCTTCAGAAAAAAGAAAGCATTGATTTCTAATGATCTGAGAAAACTTCACTGTTAAATTTTATGTTCACGAGGGCTTTTGCTTTGTAGACTTAATGTTCCCTCCTCTTTGCAACATTGAAGTCTAAACTCTGAGAAATATCAGATTATTCCATACAACCAAATCACTTAATAGGCAAAAGCATAATGCATCTCACAGCTGAACAAAGTTGTAATAACTAGAACAATCTCGCAGTGGTAGAACAATCACAAAACCTGAGAAAAATATAAATCTAAGATGAATTGTTACGCTATCAGTGAAGACAGAAAAGATTAAAATTGTAAACGGAACAAAGAGTGAAAGAATATAGATTACTAAAGCATTAATGTGCAGTAAGCCTACACTGTGAAAATGTTTTCACTTCAGTTGAAACAAAAGTTGAATTTCTACAACTGTCACTCTGGTTTTGTGTGTAAATGATTAACAGCTTAAACAAAGAAACAAACAAAAATCCAAACCAAAACAAAATCAAATAACCCCATAAAACAATCAAAACCAACACCCCCAGCCCCCCCAATGGCATCAATATACAGAAAACTCCAAAACAAATAAACAACCCTACCAGTAAACTATCTGATGATGATCCTGTAAAAAAAGTCAAGATCTATAATTAGAAATAAAGTCCTTACTTATGATTACAGTTTCTTTTCCGTTTTTAAAGTGCGTAGAAGACACTCAAAGTTTTTTGGGAGGAGAAGAAAAAGAAAGAATCAAATGTTTTCATGACGAGAGAGTTCTGGACTTAAGAGTGTCTGGCAGTTCAGATACAGAATAGTTTGGAGGCAAATGTTTTATTTGCTCCTGGAGATAGTCCAGATTGTTCAGAAGCAGAAATTTAGTATTGGCACAGAGAGGATACAGCTGATTTTCCATTATCCACTATTACTGGGCAGTGGAGCCACCAGGAAATAAAAGCATTCAGAGCTGCCAGATATCAAGCAAGTTAATCTCAACCTCAGTGCCCAGAATTGCAAGCTCCTGAAAAGTATCAACAGCCTTACGACCGCATGTAGCTCTGCACCTCCATTTCCTCACTCGAGTGGCAAGGGTAGTAGTTACAGAACTCTTTATTATCATGCAGGGCGAGTGGAGCATGAGGCTCAGCTCCAGAATAGGAAGGGAGACCAGTATTATGAAATTGTGAAGCCACACACAGTGAGCACTGGATGCAGCATGACTGACTTTGTTTTCCTTTCAAGAAGGAACCAAACACTTTGATAAAGAACATTTGCATCATCCAGCAGTAATAAACTCACATAAGGCCTTGGTGATTGTCAACCCTACCTTTATACCCTTAAAAACTCAGACCCTCAGATGAAAGCAAAACAGATTTGGGGAAAAGCACATGGGTCAGTATCAGGTTCTGAAGTTGTGGTCAGACTCTTAAAGCTTGGCCAAATCACATGTGTCTGGCTTTTCAGATCTCACTCAGCCAGAAGACTTTCTCCTTCTAGACATCTAGTGCCAGTAAAAATGTATCTCCTCAGGACTTATAGTGAAAGACTGGAAGAACTGTATGCCACCAAACTTTGGCACAGAGAGGGAAAAAAGAAGGAAAAGCAAAAGAAGAAACCCCCCCACCACACATTTAGCAACTCACATTTTACCTCAGAAAGCATTTTAGGTCTCAGTCCTGGTTAATCACCCCATGATGAGAGCAGAAGTGTTAGCAGCTGACCCAACCACCCTCCCAGTCCAGTAAGCACATGGCAGTTCTTGTGTTGTTCACAGAGAGAGACCATGTAAATTGTTTCTTTGTCATCTTATGGTATTAAACATTATTTCTTACATGGACTTTTCAGTGTGTAATTCAATTATTTTTGGAGAGCTTCAGAGATACTACACTTGATAAAACATTGTGGGAGGATTACCCTGAATTCCAGGTTTTTTACTATTTGTACTTGACCTTAGCCCACTGCACTGACTGAACTGCAGCCTAACATTTGTGTTAAATGTGACTGGCAGTTGTGTTTGGGTCACTTTTGTGGCTCTCTGCCCAAATTACACAGCACACAGGCAACTGCTCATTTACCTGACTATGAGGTCAGTCATTGAGGAAGTTTTTACTGATTCAGAAATTGATATATCAACCCATACGACAAAGCCTATGTGCAACAGCAAAAGGTAGTAAGGCAATAGACTAGTGTTCATGCAGCACAGAAAGCATAGAGAGCTTTGCTTCCTAGACAGCTCTAAGTTACAAATCTGATGTCCCACAGTTCCCAACCCATAAGAACATCAACTGCTAGACATATCACCTGTATGAGTTTAGAAAAGAGCATTTTAACTATGAGGAAATAAATGGATACTAATATTATCGAAATTCTAAAGGCACACAAGATTAAAATTTTGTCTGCAACACCAGTGTCCGTAAATTGCAGTTTGCACAAGTGAAATCCATCTAGCATTGTGGCAGAACTGTTAGAACTAGTGGGCACAGACTCCAGGTTGACGCACTCACTGATGTGCACAGATGCAGCAGAACTGCTCCATGAGGACTACAGGTTGATATCTGCAAAAGGTGAGGCTAACACTGAGTACTGCTAGCTCTAGGAAAGAGCTGTATGTCTGAACAATAGCAATAATAAGGCTGAAAAATCAGCAGAAGATGTAGTAGCAGTAATGCATCTTTTTTTGTGTGTGTTCTGGTTGCTCTTTTGCACCATCAGCCCTTATGGATCAAAGTCTAGGCAGCTGTACTATCCTGGTGCTATGTAA
>JARCZZ010019585.1:0-26490 GCA_030323915.1 Brotogeris chrysoptera | reverse complement strand
AGGTTCTTAATGACTTCTTTGCCTCAGTCTTCACTGGCAAATGCTCTGACCACACCACCCAAGTCTTGGAAGGCAGTCTCACCTCTGTGCCTGGCAAAATCTTGGAGCAGATTCTCCTGGAAGGCATGCAAAGGCACATAAAAACCAACAAGGTGCTTGGTGACACCCAGCATGGCTTCACTAAGGGGAAATCATGCCTGACCAATCTGGTGGCCTTCTATGATGGGGCTACAGAACTGATGGACAGGGCTAGAGCAGCTGACATCATCTACCTGGAGTTGTGCAAAGTGTTTGACACTGTGTCACAAGACATCCTTGGCCGTGAATAAGAGAGACAACAATTTGCTAGGCGGACCACACGGTGGATAAAGAACTGCCTGGATGGCTGCACACAAAGATTTGTGGTCAATGGGTGAATGTCCAGCTGGAGACCAGTAAGTAATGAGTGGTGTCCCTCAGGGATTGCTGTTGGGACCAGTCTTGTTCAACATCTTTGTTGGTGACAGGCACAGTGGGATTGAGTGCACCCTCAGCAAGACGCCAATGACGCCAAGCTGTGTAGTTCAGTTAACACACTGGAGGGAAGGAATTCCATCCAGGGGGCCCTTGATACGCTTGTGAGGTGGGTTGATGCCAACCTGATGAAGTTTAACCATGCCAAGTGCAAGGTCCTACAACTGGGCCAGAGCAATTACCAGACACAGCTACAGGCAAGGCAGAGAAGACATTCAGGGCAGCCCTGTGGAGAAGGACTTAGGTGTGTTGGTCGATAAGAAAATGAACATGAGCCAGCTTCAGTGTGCGCTCGCAGCCCAGAAAGCCAACCATATCCTGAGCTGCATCAAAAGAAGCATGACCAGCAGGTCAAAGGAGGTGATCCTCCCTCTTCGCTCTCGTGAGACCTCACCTGGAGTACTGGTGTCCTCAACATAAAAAGGACATGGAACTGTGGGAACAAGTCCAAAGGAGGCCACGAGGATGATCAGGGGACTGGAGCACCTCCTGTATGAAGACAGGCTGAGAAAGTTGGGTCTGTTCAGCGTGGAGAAGTGAAGGCTGCATGGAGACCTCAGAGCAGCCTTCCAGTATCTGAAGGGGGCCTGTAAGGATGCTGGGGAGGGACTCCTCTTTAGGGACCTGAGTGACAGGACAAGGGGTAATGGGTTAAAACTTAAACAGGGAAAGTTTTGATTGGATATAAGGAGGAAATTCTTTACTGTGAGGGTGGTGAGGCACTGGAATGTGCCCCCCAATGAAGTTGTCAATGTATCATCCCTGGCGGTGTTCAGGGCCAGGTTGGACAGAGCCTTGGGTGAGATGGTTTAGTGTGAGGTGTCCCTGCCCATGGCAGTGGGGCTGGAACTAGACGATCTTAAGGTCCTTTCCTACCCTAACTATTCTATGATTTTTTTTTTTTTTAAAAAAAAAGGCAAAATGGGACTATGACCAACTCAATTAGGTTTCTCAGTACATATTATCAAGTAACTAAAACTCCAGAATGCTTTCCAAGTTATACATTTTACAGATAGCTCTATTACTCAGATAAAAGCATAGTAGGTCTTTTTCTCCCCTCAGCAAACACAGTCCTTTACCCTAACATAAAATTCTATATACAGGATAGCAGAAGAAGTTGTCATCTGCTTAATTCCTGGTAATTTAGCTGAGAACACTTTCTAGTAATTGATGGACAGCACTTGACCCTTGTGACTTCATCCTTAAAGCTGAATATTATTATTTTTCTAAGCCATTAATCAGCATCTACATGACCTCTCAATTAAATAGTTGAACTTATCCTTACCAATATATGAAAGAAATAAATGAAAGAAAAGCTACATTAGACTACAGCTGGCCACAAACTGAATTTGTATTTCAGCATTTCACTTTTAGCTGGCTTTACACTACAGTGGAGTACAAACCTGTAATGTAAAAATCCTACAAATCCACAAACTTCTCCATGAACCCTTGCTGTTCAGTATGAATGTACCATCCAAAAAAAAGTTACAATCCAATAATTAAGTTGACTAAAATAGGCAGTTCTCTTTAACTTCGCAACAGAAGACAGAAAATGCGACTACCATAGGGTGTTTTGAGAAGACATCATCTGAACTAGTTATAGGGTATGCCACTTACCTGTATGATGTAGTGACACAGAATAAGTGGCACTTAGAATGTGAATAAAAAGCTATTTTGCAAGGGAGATGGAAAAAAGAGATATAATTTACCTGAAAACTAAAAAGTTGACAAATGCGTATTCAAAGGAAATAGCCCTCATGCAGGTCTAGCAAAAAAAAAACAAAATCAAACTCCACACTTAGATGCTTTTTTATGTCTACCTTTATAAACAATTTTTACTGAACATCATGCAATAATTTCAGCTGCAAAGTAAATTACATTGTACTAGAAAACTCATACTATCAAAGTGGGTAAAACTGCTTTTAAAGTATGTCTTTTAAAGCATGAACACCTGTAACTTAGTAAAGTGTGGTTTAGCGTGACTGTAGTTATTTAACAGTCACACTACTGTATGAAAACCTAGGATTTTCACTATTACATGACCTGTTATGAAGTCATTAGAAAGTAGCTGTTTCTCTGTTATTACACTCTTAGAATATGGCATAAGTGTTTGCTATGATTTTACAGGAAAATAAATGCTAATAAAAACATTTACTGTTGATATTAATATGTGACACTTCTGCTGCTAAGTCACATAAATATCTCTACATTTGAGCAGATACCTGTCCTAATTAAATTAACACCCTTACATTGCATTCATACATTAAAAACTATCTTTTAATGCATATTCACATGTATTTTTCAAAAAATATATTCAAAGTTATGAAATACAACCACCTTTTCATCTTGTTACAGAAAAAAAAGATTGTAATCTTTACGTTAAAGATACGTACCTTTAACTGTTTGGTTTTTTTTTAAAAAAACCCCAAACATTGTGATCTAAAGAAAAACTGTCTTTTAGGTAGTCCTTCTAGTAATCTGCAGTAATTGTAGAATTTGTAGTAAAAATGAAAGCCAAGATAAATTGTTGAATTATTATTCCAACTCCAAGGCTTATTCACACAAGTTTATGAACCAGACAACACTTTGTTTCATCTGTACTGTTCTATAATACTTTGTATATATACTGCATTAATACCTAACTTAAAAATAGAAAGATTAACACATTTAATCAGAGACAGTACTATAAAAATTACCACTTTCACTTACTCATTTATAATGGACTGCTGTTTAAGCCATAAAGAACAGCCATAAATAAATATTAAAAATAAATAAAGAAATCCAAAACAGAAATGAAAAGATGCCAACTTCTTGGGAAAAAGCATTGCATTAGCCCTTGCCAGTTTTATTTCAAATAGACAGGAGCAACAGGCATAACCAAGATATAAAAGACATCTTAACTGTCTTAGAACTAGTTTAAGCACCTTTTACTAGTAAGAGAACATCCAATACCAGTTTTAACTAATAAAGGAAAAAGCTACTACGTTTTTTTCCTTACATGTGTATTAGCCATATATAAAGAAAAAAAAAATCATATAGTAGGTCTTGTCTAAATTCCATTTTTTAGTGAAAAAACCCAAACAAACAAACAACTATCAAGTAAACATCAACCTTTTTCTGCAGAACCAGTTACACATTGATAAAGCATGAAATCTCCTAGGCTTATGACATAGTAGTGGCAAAAAACAAACAAACAAAAAAAAAAAACAAGCAAAAGAACCCAAAAAAAACCCACAAACCACACCAAAGGAAAAACATTTCCACAGTACAACGCCTGGGATTTCAGGTATTTAAATCAACGAAGATGGTTAACCAGGAGCTTTCAGAATGTTAGAGCAGGCTCTCAAATTTATTATCATCCACACTAATAGAATAGTTTGTCGGACATAAATGCTGTGGAAGCTGCTATTTTGCAGTGACATTCATATCATATCACACAAGAAACTTTTTTATATCATCCAGAAATCAGAAACATGTATTCTTAGTTCCATATGAACATTAAAACAGCTTGCTTTGGATTTGTATGCTATTCTCTGACCCACTACTGCTCAGGAGTAAATTTACCAGAAAAGCACAACGTGAACGTTGCTTATCTTATAGGCCTGATAATAGAAAGTCTTGCCTGATATTTTGCAAAGTTGAAAAATATGCACAGAACAAGGAAGTAAACTATACAAATATTTCTCCTTAAAAACAGTTTTATTCTTCCCACTGGGACAAAGCAGACAAGAGGAAAAGCAAGAGCATGTGCAAGGGTGCAGGGGGGAGAGCGGAAAGGGGAGGGGAGCAAAAAAAAAAAAAAGGTGGTGGCAGCATTTAACCATGTTAATGAGAGCTATGGTTTGAACATATGTTGTATTACATAGTAATAAATACGAAGTACTTGAAAAAAAATACTGTAAATAACTCAAATATCAAACTCAAAATTCAAGACTTTTGATCTGAATCCCTCTGGGCCTCATTTCCCTATTTATGAAATGACAATATAAATGCTTCAACCTCAAATACTCCATAAGGACCACAACAAAATTAGCAACTCTTGTTTTCAGAGTAAAAGAAACATAAAGTAACATGAATTAAATAATTCACGCAGCTGGTTGCTTGACAATGATGAAACACTATATATTGAATAGGTGGTCAGCAGATGACCAGAGATCATTCTTTATATTAAGGTCCTGAAGTCCTGTGTTAATAACAGAACATGATAATCCACTGAATGCATTAGTCACAATGAATATAGTGGGTAGTATAGACATTTCAAAGTTCTAGCTACACAGCTTTCCTAGTTATTTTACAATACACTCTCTTTTTATCTTTGAGATAGAAACATGCATAACAATGTTAGGATTCTGTGCAGGTTCAACTGTCCATCCAGTAGACATGCACATAGAAAGACAGGATTTCAGTTATGCAATAAAGAACTCACTGCTTTCAACAAACAATGAGAAATTCTTCTGCTTCTTAGAAGAAGGGAAAATTAGTTTGAAGTTGACTTCTAGAAAATGTTTTAAAAGCTTGGTTTTCATTTTTAAATATTAAAATTAATCCTCTTTCCTAGTACATTCTAAGCTCCTTCCTTTGCTTTTTACTGTATCTAGGCCACAGTAAATATTCTGATAATATTCTCCAAAATAATAATTTTTGTCAGGTTAACATACATATCTGTCAATAAATAGTACAACTGTATGTTGTAGAAGTTCCTGTTAGGATAAAAAACAATTATTTGCATTGAAGTTAACTAGATTGCATGGTATGTGGCAGATTTCATATATGAGAATTTAAATACTCTAGAATTAACAGAATTTTTTTTTACAGATGTTTCCTCTGAGATTTAATTATTTTGTCATGTAAATTTATCATATCATTTAGATTTCACTAGCATATTCTGATTTTCACTGAGATCCTTTCACATACAACCCATTCAATCCTCCTGCTTGATCCTGCAGGAAAGACACTGTGCTAAATTTAGGTTATTACAATCATTTCTATGGTAACAGATGGATGTGAAACATAGGATTATGACTTCACTGCACGACTCTGCAGAAAGAAGTCGGATGGTGGAGGAAGAAAGATCTTGTTGAAAATATCTGCAGCTCTAGCAGGGAAGCACATGTAGTCTCTGAGAAATTAAGATTTATTTTTATTTTTAAATATCTGATGCCTTTTTTCAAAGTGCCTGAAGGTAAATCTTCTCCTTACAAATACCTTCATCACCAATAATCTCTGTATGTTTTTTTTTTCTTTAAAGCAGTATCTCTATTTGGCAAAATCAGAAGAAAAGAATGCTTCAAAATATAGGTTACGCACAAAATTGTAAATAGATATGAATCTATTTAGAACCTCTAGAGATTGAAATAAAAAATACAAATATGAAATTCTGACAGAAATGCATTCCATATAAAAAGAAGGGTAAGAAGGAAAGCATATTTCAGCTAATAAAAAACCAGGGGAAAAGATTTTTTTCATTCTTGTTTTTTGTGGATTACAGTCAGCAATGTATGCAAAAATTTCATGCTAGAAATGCACAAACTATATTCAAGAGCTAGAAATATCACAATTATTACAGCATATTATGTTATCACTATTTCTTCAGAGTTTTATTTCATCTTAAAATCCAAACAAGTCTAGATGGGGGGGAGCAAAGGTGTTTATTATATTGTTATAAATAATAGTAACTACACAAAGCAATCCTCAATCAGAGATTAAAAACAGCCACCATCGCATCTGCCTTAAAAATACTGTAGCCCTATACAAAATTCTTTAAGAGATGGTGTCTGAAATACCTTCTATATTTAATCAGAATCCCTAATAAAAGGCCATTGTAAAAGGCAGAACTATAGTTAACATTTCTGGGTTAGCTGGACACTGATTACCTAAGTACAGAACAAACATGAATAACCCTGTGACTAATAACAGTTCCTAACTTAAATATCAAATATTACTGTGATAACATACTCAAAGCAGGCATTTGGCTATAAAGGTTATACTATTTTACAACAGTAAATGCAGTAGACTTGAAAGGGATTTTTGTTTCAATCTCACAGGAACAAGGTATTTATAACTGAAAACAAATTTCTTCATTTTACTTTCTCCAATTTGTTTGCTTAGATTTTCAGATTAAGTCTGACCTATGAAAAAACATAACTACTTACAAAGAATTCCTGAAACACACCAGATATGCAAGGTAAATATACAGAGCCACTATAATTTAATAAATACAAGCATATACATCAAGGTCTTTAATTCCAACCCTAACTCCTCTATGATTCTATGATAATACCCCTGGATGCTGAAGCTGAGAATGGCTCAAGAAACCTTTTATTTTATATTTTCATTCTGTATTTATTATGCACTAAACTAATAGTAAAAGTCAACATAGAGGACTTTGCTGAGTAAGGACCTGTTAAGGTCCTTTTCTCTCAACTGGCAAATTGTTGCCAATTTTCAGAAAACATGGAGGACCTTAAAGAGATCAAAAAAATCTTTGAAACTCCAATCATTCTCTGTGGTTGAAATAAGCAAACACATCAGAAGGGAACAAAAGGAACACAAAGCCTCATTTACCAAAGGAAAGTAGGCTAAACTCCCCCCGCCCCCCAAAAAAAAACAAAACACCAAAAACAACAGGAAACAAAAACAAACACACCCCCCCTCAAAAAAAAAAAAAAAAAACCAACCAAAAAAAACCCAACAAAAAACCAAACCAAACAAAACAACAAAATTCAAAAATCCTCAGTAAGAATAGAAAGGGAATGTCTGACACAATTCTCCAAATTAGAAATACAGGTCTTGGCTACCCCAGTATTCTCTGAAGATTCTGTGAAGGACTGCAATACTAATAAAATTAGGACAGGAATGACCAAATAAAAACCAATATGGAAAACTTTGTTTCTTTTTAATTCAGACCACTAGACCATTTAAAACTTGGTTCTTTTTTTAATTTGCAATTAACCTAAATACATTTCAAATACTCTTTACCCCTCTGGGAGGAGAAGTTCTTTCCAAAAGATGTTACAGCATACACCTTTTATTTAACTTAGAAAGATCCCAAAACACTTTTTTTTTTTTGCTCTTTTAAGAACGTTATGAAACCTCACATAAAAAAACCCCCATGCATTAGCCTTTTCAACACGTTAAATGTTTGAAATTGTAAAAAAAATTAAAAAGAAATGCTACATGTTTTGGGAGCAGGGCAGGGCAGGAGGTGAATCGAGAAAATGTTGCTGCTTTCAGCAGTATATACCGTTCCCCTCAAACCTTCACACTGTTCATTCTCAAAGCAAAGCTTCCTAGTTAAAGTGCTGATAAACTTAGACAAATGGTTTGAAGAGAACAGCTGAACTGAGGATAAACACTGCAGGTAGTAAACTAATGATGTGAAAAAATTACTCCTATTTTCCTGGCCATAAAATTGGGTCATCCATCAGGAATATTGTGATGTAACTCAGAACTGAAACAGCAACATTTGGCTGTTAGCATCTTTAGTATCCACAATCATACTTCTTCATTAAAAACACATTAAAAATCTAAAACATCATTTGTTTGCATGAAGAGACTCCCAAGCACAATTATCAACAATGGAATACAATGACCATAACATACTAGAGCTATATCCATACTGTATCAATATTTCCATGTCAAATCCATTTAAATTTTTAACAAATGCTTGCTAGGAAGTTCAGAAGCTCTTATGAATAAGCAAATCATGAAATGCCACCAGTGAGTCAATAATAAGGATGGTACTTGGTTTTAATTAATAAAGGGATCCAGGAGATTTAGCTTAGGTGAACTGGTCCTCCACTAACTTCTCTTTTGAGGTGGCAAATTATCAGTCCTTACATACAGGTCAGCAGAAGGCTTTATTTGCCTTACCTTACCCAGGGATTTGCCATTTTCATAGGAATTTGGCAACAGGCAGAAGCCACCCACAATTTGACCATATATAAAGGCCATATGATATATAAGAATGCACTGAATCATTTGCAAAGAGAAAGTTAAGAAGCTGTTGCTGGTTGAAACCAAAATAATTTTAACCGCTTAATGGGAACAAACTGATGGGCAGGAAACACAAAGGAATATTTAATGTTTTGGGATTTTCCAGTATTATTTACAGTGGTTGAATAAGAAAGGAGCTGTCTTTATAAATAAATAAATTATCTGAAAGGCAGGTCAAGGGCACTGCATTGGCACAGGGAAAGGCAACAGAAGGTGCTAAGCAGAGCAGACTGGTGGATCTGGTGACCAGAGTAAGAGATCTCTGTATTTCAGTATACCAGAATTTGATTCCTTTGCGCTATCTAAACTGGATGGCTAAGTTTGCAAAGCTACCTATAAAAACAAAGAATAAATTTCTACTCAGATAAATATGCACAAAATATGGAAGCTAATATAAAATAAAAGCTGCAACCTATTAAACACATTACTTCCATGTTGCCCTTTTGGTTGTATCAAATCCACAATCTGTAGTGGTCAGATAGAAGGGAGATTGTTGCTACTGAAATTCTACAAAGAGCTAAGAAATGGCTTAGCATAAACAAAAAGGGAATGTTCAGTAAGGGTATATTTTTTCCCAAGTTAGGTATGTTTGTTCCAAGCATTTCCTCATTCCTCAAATATATGAAAAAGTCACTTGGTATATTCATGGTTTACCATGTAGACAAATATATAAAAAAATGTATAATTTGAGGCTTTCATTGTGTAAACCATACAACTATGACTGAAGAGAAAGCACCTCTTGACTCATTACAGTTGCACACCATCTTCTAGCTGTCCAGCTACGAAACCCAGGTATTTCAAGCATACCTATTAAACAGAAAACTAAACGAGGGAACAAAGAAGTACAAAAAAAAATATAAAAATCTTTTGATCCTACTAGTTAAATTTCTTTTCCTAAAACGTTTTCACAGAATTAAAATATCACTCCAACATATCCCTATAAATAACAGACTTGACTAATTTTATTTGCATACTGTTAGATGTTCAAAGCTGATTCTGCTAAAAGTTACGCTAAAATGAAAGTGGAAATAAGTCCTTCCCAGAGCTACCTTCCTCAAGCTTATTACCTTCTGAACCTTCAGGATGACTTCTGGCAATATCAGCTAACACTAGGAAAGATCTGAGGGGCTCTGAGTAACAAGGGAAAAAAAAAAAAAAAAAGAAAAAGGAAAAGCTATACAGCAGCTAAAACCCACTACTTAAGATTAAGCTTTGTATTACTGAAGGTTGATTTCCCCCCATCCCCCCAGATACCCACATTTAAACTCCTATATAAAGTATGCTTCTCTAAAGACCCCCTTCTACTTTAAGGGCACAGTAAAATAAGAACTGTATTATACAAAGTGGGGAGAATGGGGAGTGAGGTGGTAGTAAAAAAAAAAAAATAAAAAAAAAATAAAAGGAGAAAAAAAAATAAGATCAAGAAACCCAAAGCTAAAAGCTTTTCATTTCTGTGGCTCCAGAAGACTGCTATTAAATAAATGGAACATATCCGTTTAACCAAAAATAGAGATAACTTAAAACCACAAGTACTTACAGAAAACACATTTTAAGCCACATATTAAATGCAATTTCCCTAGGAAACTGCACATTATAGTTAGTGGTACATTTAAATTTTAAACGAAAACCAAAGGCACACAAACAAGTCTATATCCCTGTAATCTCAGGAAGCTACAACTACCACAACCCTTTTATATCTGTTATTAAAGAAAAGTTTCCCTAGCTTACGAAATTTGCTTCACACTTCAGCCAGATTTGTTTTGTCACATCACAACAAACAAAGTGGAAGGAACCAAGTGTGACACTTTTCAGCAAAAGAAGAAATAAACAAAACAAACATGAAAAAATGCTTTCAGGGAATGAAAAGCATAAATTTGCTTTCAATTTAATTTGAGGAAAAGCAGCGAGTGAATTTAGAAGCAGTAGGGCTCTTTGGTTTCTAAAAAAAAAAACCAAAAAAAAAACCCCCAACTTATGCAAACCAAGTGATTATTCTAATAAATAAGCAAAATTCCTAGAATCAATTTTCTACAAATTACTTGATCATTTAACCAAAAAATAACGTTAACATTAATGCTCTTCCTTTATAATTAAGATTGCCTAACATGTAATACGATTTACAAATAATACTGCCCGTCTTTATTTAATTTTCAATTAGCCAAAGCATTGCTTATCCAAACAATAGTTTTGTATCTCTGCCTTCAGTACGTTGTTTTTCAACTTCTTCCAAGTTTCAGCAAGTGATTCAGTGACTTCCAACAGAACTATGAAAAATGAGATAGTTTCCTCAATGTTAAGTATGTTATAAATACTTCTCTACAAAATCTCATACTTACAAAGTGTGAAAGGTATGCTTTTCACCAGCCCTCCCCCACCACCCCCAGCTCCAAAATCAAACGTAGTTAAATTAGAATTCTCTGAACAACTGAAATTAGTCAAGCTCAAGAATCAAAATGAAAACTTACCCAAAGAAGCCAGTAATCTCTGTTCCCACACAACTCCTACACACCATCCTGACAGAGGCTCTCTCATTTTGGAACATGACTGGGTGCCTTCATGGTTTTAAATGCTTGGTGTAAATCCTCTTTCAATTGTTTTTCCTGGTAACTGTGACCTGCTGTTGTGAAAGCTACTAAAACCCAAGAGACAACCCAAGTTGTACACAACTGAAGCTTAAAACGGGATCACAGAGTGTTTTTTGATGGAAGGGACCCCTAAGGATCATCTACTTCCAACCCGCATGCCACCAGCAGAGACACCTTCTACTAGACCAGACTGCTGAAAGCCCAAATCCAGCCTGGCCTTGAAGAATTAGAACAAATGAAAGAACTAGAAAATAATCGATTTAAAAAAAAACACTGGTAAGAAAACATGGCTAACTTTAGCAAGCCAGGGGAAACAAGGAAAAGTTTTCTCATACAGAACTGAATGTTACCTTCAGAAAACCTAAATGCTTGAGAATGCTCCAACACAATGCTAACATATTCAATTCAGCTAACTTGTCACTGATGATCACTTTGGGCACTATTTGTAAATGTCCAGTTTTAATCACAGCAATTTTACTGGCAAGCAGTAAATCAAGCAAACACAACGGTAACCATCCATGAACAATATATGGAGTTACAAGAAAATTTCACACATCCTTACAAAACTATTTTTATGGAAGTTCAAATCCAATATCCAACATTTATATATTAAATTCAGCTGTAGTTCTCTAGTCATTTTCTCCTCCCCCGAAAAAAAACAGGAACAGTTAAGTATGCGTAATCATTAATAACCCAGAAGTCATTAAGTAAATACTACCAGAAAAAAAATTAAATTGTGAACTATTTTTTCCATACTTTTTCTTTACTTTCAATGGTGCCTCTCCTCCATATTAGAAACTAAAACCTAAGAAGTGATAATATAAAAGTTGACTTCTCACATATGTACAACAGCAAGCACATCCCATTTCATCTCACTACACCATTTTCAGCCCTTTGGACTGTTTCAACAAAAATAAATATTAATTACAAGATAAGACAAAGGCAGAGATATTTACTACAAAATAAGCACTCTACAACACGAAACAAAAGAGATTATTACCTCCATTCTATGTTGCAGAAAAGGTTAATAAAGAATTAGATGAGAACTCAGTAAAGACACTAACATTTTTAGTTAGCAAGATTATAGAAACATAGAATCTTAGAATAGTTAGGGTTGGAAAGGACCTCAAGATCATCTAGTTCCAACCCCCCTGCCATGAGCAGGGACACCTCCCACTAAACCATGTCACCCAAGGCTCCGTCCAACCTGGCCTTGAACACTGCCAGGAATGGAGCATTCACAACTTCCCTGGGAAACCCATTCCAGTGACTCACCACCCTCACAATAAAGAATTTCTTCCTTATACCTAACCTAAACTTCCCCTGTTTAAGTTTGAAACCACTATCCCTTGTCCTATCGCTACAGTCCCTGATGAAGAGTCCCTTCCCAGCATCCTTACAGGCCCACTTCAGATACTGGAAGGCTGCTATGAGGTCTCCACGCAGCCTTCTCTTCTCCAGGCTGAACAATCCCAACTTTCTCAGCCAAGTGGGGTCTCATGAGAGCACAGCAGAAAGGCAGGATCACCTCTTTCAACCTGCTGGTCATGCTCCTTTTGATGCAGCCCAGGATACAGTTGATTTATGAGCTGTAAGCGCACACTGAAGCCGGGTCACATTCAGTTTCTCATTAACCAACACCCCCAAGTCTTTCTCCACAGGGCTGCTCTGATGTCTTCTCTACCCAACCTGGAGCTGTGCCTGGGATTGCTCCGACCCAGGTGTAGGACCTTGTACTTTGCTTTGTTGAACTTCATGAGGCTGGCATTAGCCCACCCCTCAAGCAAGCCAAGCTCCCTATGGATGGCATCCCTTCCCTCCAGTGTATCAACTGAACCACATAACTTAGTGTGGTCAGCAAACTTGATGTGGGTGCGCTCAATCCCACTGTCCATGTCACTGACAAAGATGTTGAACAGGATCAGCCCCAACACCAACCCCTGAGGGACACCACCTGGAGCATCACATTCCCCACCAGCCCCTCTCTGTTGGTGAGCACAAGGTCAAGCATGGAACCCCTCCTTGTCAGCTCCCTCTATCACTTGCAAGAGGAAGTTGTCTTCCACCACAATTGAGGAACCTCCTGGACTGCTTGTGCTGGGCTGTACCATCCCTCCAACAGGTATCAAGATGGTTGAAGTATCCATAAGGGCAAGGGCCTGCAAGCATGAGACTGCTCCTATCTGTCTACAGAGTATTTCTTCCATGGAGTCCTCCTGATCACACAGTTTGTAACAGATCCCCACAGTAATGTCCCCCACCTCTGTTCTCCTTTTGACCCTGACTCACAAGCTCTCTGTTGACTGATAACCTGTCCCTAGAAAGAGGTCCATACTCTCCAGCCTATCACTGACATAAATAGCTACTCCCCTTCCTCATCTTCCTGGCCTGTCTTTCCTAAAGAGCCTATAATCTTCCATTTCAACGCTCCAGTCACAGGAGCCATCCCACCATGTTTCTGTGATGCCAACGATATCATGTCCCAGTAGCCATGTATACATCTCTAATTCCTCGTTTATTTCCCCATACTATGGGCACTTGTGTAGAGGCATCTGAGCCAAGCTCCGAATAAAGCTAATTCACTGGCTGAAGTAGCTCTGCATCATTCCAAGCATTCATTACAGGTGCTAAATTACAGTTACTAATTGAAAGCAAGTGTCTCTTAAATGACTGTCCCTGTTTCAAGATAAAAAAAAAAAAAATCAGCACGTACTGGATCATTTATATCTTTACTATCAGCAAAGAAGGAAGTGCTGCATGTAACAGATAATGTACTTCATGTAATCTCACCAAGGTTCTTTTGGACCAATTCATGACATTAAGAAAACATATTAAGCATTTAAAATATATAGTTATACAAAATAGGACTCTTACTCATATTAGGATTTACTTGGGTTTTCTTATTTGTATGTTTGTGTTTAAAGGACTGACCACCATTCTACTGGTGCAAAGTGGTCTTTAAGTTGTGATGTACTTTAAGATGTGTATTATGGATTTTTTTTAACTATATATACACACATATATGTGTATGTGTACATAGATAATATACATGTAGATACATCATCCTTTGGCCTATTGAATAATCTTTCATTCTCATTATAAGGTGACTTTCTTTTCATTCCACAGCCTACAACATGAACTAGAAGCAAATGAACAAGGTTCCAGCTCTGATACTTTACAATGATACAAATTTGGAAGTATAATAGGTAATCACTACTTTACATACACTGCTTTTTGAAGACTGATTAGTTTTGCGATATCTGCTTTTCAAACCCAGCACCATATCAAGCATAAAATCTCAAACAGAAACACCATTAAACTGAGAATTAGACTCCACAATTCTCAAGCAATAAAATCTGTGAAGGAAAACACTATGGAAATTGTGAGATTTCAATCAACTAAGGAAACTGAGATGTCAAACAATCAACGTGCACAGTTCTGTCAGATTTGAAACCTTTTTGGGTATGACTACCAGAAAAGTAACAGCAAGTACTCTCCTCTTTCCCATTTGATCAAGGTAGGTGTTCAAATCCAAAGATGCTTCATCCATGTCCTTGAAAGAAAAGTCAACAATACATCTCCCCTTTCAGTCTGTTAGTAAAATAGATTTCAAACACTGATAACTGTCTTGCATTCAAGAAGAGTAAGACAGGTATGAAGCAAATGGTTATTCTTCCCTACTTCATCAACAGAAGAAATGCACCTGTACAGCTAATCATCCGTTTCATTAATATGCCTATTCGGAGATATTAAATATCTTCAGCCATAATTGGAACACCACTAGATTTTATGCAGAACACTGCCACTTTTTTCTGATTTCCAGTGCCCTTGTTTGAAATGTTTGTACTGGTATTAAGAATGCAAGAAGCACTACACTGGATCAAATGCACTACTCTGAAATGAAAAAAGAAACAAAAGTCATTACAGAAAACTCCTTCCTCAGTATCTTCCCAGTGTTCAGCAGTTTGTATATTAACAGTATGATTATCACACAAGGCAAGTATACTCTGCATACGGCTACTATGATCCTGATATTCCACAGTCATCTAATGAGAAATTTTTTGGAATATGGTTCCTCCTCATTCACATCCAAATTTTCTACCAAACAGGAAGTGGAAAAGAGGGAAAAAAAGAAAAAGAAGTAAAGCCTGAGGACAGGCTGTCTGAAGCCAAGAAATTCTCCCACTGTCCAAAATGTGTTTAATAGGCAGTAAGTACATTACACAACAGTAACTCACTGGAAGCTGCAATAAGTACCTCGTAAGGAAGAAAAGGTCCTGCCTTATTCTAAAAAACACATAATTTTTAATCCCACATTTCAAGTAAATCCACTGTTGTCAGGAAAAGGTACCTCTGACATTTCCTATTTTGCTATTTGACAAGGGCCAATTTATGAATGCCTTCAAAGAATCAACAGAAACAATGGACTTGTGAGTTGACATGAACACAAAGCCGTATTAAGAAGCAGTAGGCTACAAGACACTACAGTATGCTAGAACACAGTTAATACATCAAGGTAATGGGTTCTCTGAAAACAAAAAAATCTACATCATTTAAATGAGAAACCTTGGCAGCAAGGAAACTAGCTGAGTTTGATTTTGTTAATTAGTTGTTTAATTGCATTTTGGTTTTTTTCTACTGATGTTCATAGCTTGTTTAGGAGATCTATTTTGTAAGAATAAAATCAAAAGTGTCTAGTGCTTTCTAGACCTATAAGATCTGAATTTTTTTTGCCTTTAATCACTTGTACTGGAGTAATTTTCCTCTACAGGTAGCAACAAAAATCGGCATCCCCCTAAAAAAAAAAAACCAAAAAAAAACCCAAACAAAACCAGCAAACTTCTACAGCAGCCTAGACACGCCATATAGAATTATGATTTACATAAAACACCTTTAGAAAGAAATAGCCTTAAATCCATAAGATTTGACATATCAGAAAATAACTCAGATGCTTTACCCATGTCAACAAATGATCTATTGCAAAAATTTCAAACACAGCACTTCTACTCTCTAAAAGTCCCATCCAAAAAAACAAACAAAAAGGAAATTCAACATACCTCTGGCATTTTACAACACATAGCTAAGATGGGGAAAAATATTAGCAATTCCTTTTAGTCTCATAAAATCAGGTTTTGCTTATGCCTTTTCACAGCTACCTAAGAATTTTATTAGTTTTAAGATTACTCCTGTTTTCAAGCTAACCATTACACTTAATCTCTAGCAATACTACTTTTGACAAATTCACATTACAACCACACTATAAGCCTGCCTTTTTTTTTCTTCTTTGCTAACACTTAAGAAGACCATTTAGCTCAAAATACTTTATATTTTATATATACATACATGAGGAATTTTTGCTGGGTTTTTTGTTTGATTTTTTTTTTATCAAAAAGTAGACACCAAAATGTCTGAAAGGAGCTACAAGGATGTAACTTATAAGTGAGAGATCACCTATTTCTACTAATTCCATCACAGATAACAACAAGAAGCCTCAAAAGATAATATCAAAGTTAGAATGACTATGATAAAAACTATAAAAACTATTATTCTCCAGTTTGACCACCTTCCTTCTCTACTTCATTTTTCTAAAACATATCCTATTTTTCACTGGGTTTCACTTATGTATATGAAATCCTGTTTTATACTAAATGTTACAGGAAATATACCTTTGTGAGAACATCTTGATCTGTACATACTGATACTGTCTTTGTTTATATTACTCCCATTTTTTTAACTCTAAATTCAATTTAGCTCATTTCAGTCCTTAAGATCTGGTGCAACTTCATAAGCTAACAGCATTAACAGCATAAGCTATAAGACATTCTTGTCTTACATGTTGCTGGATTGGGAATAAAAAGGCACAAAACCAGAAATGTTGTACAACTGGTTATTAGGAAAGTTCATCTGCTCTTCCTTTTCTCAGTTACTTCAAAATAATAGTAAGTAAATTTTTCATATCAAACAATGGAGAGAGGTCAGTGCCAATCATTTTGAAGTATTATTCAAAATGCATGCAGTTTTTAAGAAATGTCATTTTGTTGGTTTTGGTTTTTCTTAAGTAGTTTGGTATTTCAGTCTTACAGTATTCACTTGCATTCAAGTCGCGTTAATTGTAACATGGGGTGTTAAACAAATATTAGGTAAGTAGGAGAAGTAGTAGGTACTGATAAATGCTCCTGCACTGCAACACAAGAATCCTTACAGCTAATATCCTGGGTTTTAGTCACATCAAATTTACAATAGTCATGTTTCAAATAATTGCTAAATTTAACACCAAACACCCTAAACAAGATAGACACCCAACTATAATTTATAACTGTTCAAATCACTTACATAAAAATGCAAGAAACAGTAATTTCCACCACTGAGCTCAAAGTTGGCTCATAACCTAGTAATAGAGAAAAATATAAAAATAATACAATAATGGTACAGCAGCATAACCACCTCAATATCATGAACAAATGCCATTCTTCCTAGCAGCAGCATGTGAGTATGAGGACAGTACAAGTAGATAACCTATCAGTGCCACTTCTAACAAGGAATGAAGTCCTCTGCTATTTCCATTAAAGTCATTTTTTTACTCACAATATGCAAATCTGCTATGCTTCTTTGTACATCAGTTTTGCCTTAACTTTCCAAAGGCAATTTTCCTACAAACACAGTAAAAAAGCTAGCACTGTTCCTCTTTTGTTTCTGAGCCAGCTAATGCTAGCTAATAACCAAAGGTAAAATATAATTTTGGAATAAAAACAATCCACCGTTATCTGCAAATTTTTTTCTAATATAACCTTACAGATCCTTCTTAAGAAACAGATTTGCAACATGTAATTCTTTGCTTACTTGAATATCCAGGGCCTTAATTAACTGCAGTTCTTCACATTTTGACCTAAACGATGCAACTTTTTCCTCCATTTGTATAGCCTTCTCCCTACTAAGTTCTTCTTATCAGCTACGTAAACTGGGCACACAAATTAAAAAATTGCTTTTAGAACAGATGTTGCTCAATTCTAAATTCAGAACCATTTTCTACTTGTCATTCCATTTAATTTTCTCAAAGACAGGTGGAAAGACCTTCAAAACTAGCATGAGAGAAGGGAGAAGGAGGAAGGCATAAGAACCATAGTATCACAGTTCCAAGAAGTACCACAGTTTATTTTATAACAAAAGTGGGGATCAGGTTGCAATTTAAAAATCAAATCTGTTTAGCACTAACACAGAAAAAAAGTTCACAGATCAGTGAACAAACATACACAGAAGAGCAAGCAAGAAAAATAGTGTAGGAAGCTCACAACTTCCAATAGAGTAAAGCTCTTAACTATAACTAAGAGCTTTATTCTAATTAGTAAAATTTTGGTTGCAGTATTATACTGTAGAATTATTAAAAAAAAAAAAAAAAAAAAAGGGTATTTTGATAGGATTTCTAGAACAACTTTCGGGGCAGGGGGAAGATTCCACTTTCAGTTACAATACTTAAAGGTTGTCCGTCCCTATATCAATACAAAAGGATATTTTTAAAAGGAATTATGACCTTTAGGTCTATATGTATTTTAAAATATCTTCTAACAATAATTTAAAAAAAAAAAAAACAAACCAACTTTTAAATTCAGGCAACATTAAGTGACATTCACAAAACAACTTAATCTTACCAACTGCTTATCTTGATTGATGACTGAAACCTAAAAATTAACATAAAATGTTAAAAAACCCTTAGTAACTGGAAACCTTTTGTTGATTTTGTAGATTCATCAAAAGAGACAAAGCCATCTCAGAGACACCTCTGACCTTTTTTGATTCAGTCTAAGACAGATTTTCATGACAAAATTTATCAAACTAATTCTGTAAACTTATTTTAGAAAAATATACATATAACAATATGATACATAAAACACACACATCAAATTCCTACATGAAGTTAACTACAAAACTGATCTCACCTCCCAAACAGTAGCTGGGGAGGTAAATTCCTTAAGGTAAAGTACAGATTCTGCACTGCATTTCTACAGGAGACAGAACACAGGAATCCTATAAGGTTCCTACATGATTAGTCAAGACCATAATCTTTTTTTAGGAAAAAGGCAGGAATTGGGTTGTTGGCAAGAAATCTAAAACATACTCCATCTCACTTCACACATACTGTGAGGGAACCTTGAGCTGTAAAATATTTTCAACCATAAAAATGGTCTTATCACTACTTCTTACACAATTTTTTAAAAACTTAGAACTGCCAAACTTCCAGTTATGCACTAAAATATCTAGACTTAATAGCCCCTCAGTTACAAATAGAGTGGAAATGTGCAACACAATCCAAAACCAGATCTTATTACAAATTTTATTATGAAATTCCTCTATTATCAAGACAGTAATTCTTGTTACTATTGAGATGTTACTATTGCTTCTTTTATCCCAATACGCATAGACTTTTACAGACTGCCCAAAACTACAGCTACAGTCACTCCTACAATTTAAGATAACCAAATCAAGTTAAAAAAAAGTTACTGACTTCTACAAAAGCTATGAAAGTTACCGAAAGCTACCTTAAAACCAAAACTTTCTATTAAAAAAAAAATAAATTCTCATATCTAGCATTAAACCAGCCTAAACTCCAAAACTTCCCCAGTTAATGAAACAATATTCATCACAGGCCCAGAACCAACAAAAAAAACTTCATACTTCTTTCACAAAAATCCCTGAGATTACAAAAGATTTCTTAAGGCTCCAATTTAGAAGTTAGTATTTTTTCTCAAAAACTTTAGCCAGGGAGTTTAGAGATCAAATGGTTGAGCATTGCTTGGATCAACTGTTTGAAACTGGTTTCTCTTTCCTCTTCCATTTTCTTGTCCATTTTCTAGAAGTCACCATCAGTCTAATCCAGGCAAGGTACATTTCCGACTGGGTAACCATTGTGAACAAGAAAGAAAAGACAAATAATACTGAAATGACAAGAAAGCTCCAACAGAACTCCAGAACAAAAAGATACATCTAACATAGCACCACGCTGCATATATATGGGCACATATATCTTTAAAATTACCTAATTAGTACATTTGCACAGATATGCAAGTCGTCCCAATATAAAAGTTCTGTCCCTTTTTATAAAGACCTACTGCAGTTCACACTTGAAGCCCTATTTTAAAACGGAGTCTGAGCTAGAGAAGCAGCTTTTTCATCCCATGAAAATATTTGCAAACAGGACAGATTTTTTATAGAGTTGAAAAAATTATGCTTTGATTTCCCACCTGCCTTTGCAAAAAAACCTACAATAAATTTGAAACTTCCCCGTCCACATTGCCAAAGCAGCAGCAATAATAAATGCCATAAAAGCAATCACTGAGAGGTTAGAGAGTAGCTACAATCAATGACAGTAAAAGAGCTGAACAATGCTCTTTAAACACCCGGTCTAGTAAACAATCTACTCCTCCTCACTGATCTGTTCACACACAAGTCTCTTAGCATCTAGTTACAAGATTACATACTCGTTTCCACAGCCTTTCTGTGTACAATACAGATACAATTAACAACAGGAAATTAAAACCCTAAAGGCTTACAGGTACTTAACTTTGAAATTTCATTAAGCTTAGGCTTGGGGAACGCAGACAATTGGTTGCATTTTTCATATGCAACTTTTTATTAAGATGAAAAAAGATTAGAAGGGAACCCAGCCTGAAAATGGCTGAGAGCATCCAGAACATGAATGAAAATATAAGCAAAATCTCACGCAAATTAGAAGAAAGTATGGTTGGTTTAAAGGTAATAGAAATTTGTCTAGAACGCCATGCTTAATTCCAACACAGTTTTCATTACCAACCAAACTAATTTTCAACTCACACATAATTCATCTATGAACTTGGCAAGATCTTCATGTGACATCATGCTTGGAGTCACTTGATTCTTAAGTTAGAATCTGTCAAAGCTAAAAGGCTTAATACTATTTTTCCATTAAAAGACTCATGTATACTTTCCAGAATAAAGGTTACTGAGTGAGCAGCGAATCCCAGTGCTAATGAAATAATACAATTTCAGAAATTCCTATTTGTCTTAAAAAACACTTCCACAGACTGGGGTTATGAATTACAGCTACCTGGAATAAGCTTGAATTGGACTTAATGACTGAAGAGTACGACTGTATGAGTATGATGTCCCACTAATAGCTCTGTCAAAAAGGACAGCAGTTCTTTTAATTTACTAAATTACATTTACCTTGCAAAGGGAAAAGAAATGCCCCCCCTACCTTGCTACAGAAGCTCCCACCAGCTTGTTTGAACAGCCTTACTCAAACAGGCACCAAGCTCATAGTGCACATTTTCATTCGTCATCCTTATCCTATTTAATTTAGGACATCTCTTCAATGAGTAAAGACACTTTAAAGCTTTTCCCTTGCATTTCTCTTGTGGAGAAGCTTGGAGTTGGCAGCATCACCTCAATTTTGAGGCAGGTGGAGAGCCTTAAAGTATATGATTATGAGATTTTATGGGTTTGTCTGGAAGGACATCAGAGAACTGAAGTCCCTAACCTATAAGGTCCTTTCTACACCTACTTTCTAGTAACTGACTTGAATTTAGCTTCCCAAAAGACTTTTCAGTTGTCTTCTATACTATGTTCATCTTGAGCACTTAATCTAGAAGCACCTCAAGAATGACCTATGGAAGGGAACACAGATGAGGACCTAACCAGCAACCAGAGTTGTAAATTCAGTTAATTTCTGTAACTCTTTGCAGCATCTTCCAGTATAACAAGACAAAACTCAGTGAAATTTTGGGTACTGTGACCTCTCCTTCCACCCCCCACCCATTTTTATAAAGGCAAAATGTTTACACAATGTATGAAGATTAATACCTCTAGTGCGATCACCATGGCTAGCAGCTAAGCCCACAAAGCTGTTAACACTTGCGACCCACACCACCACCCTACCCACCCCCCACCACAGCAGAATCAGGGAAGAAAATAGGAAGAGCAAAAGCAAGAAAAATCACAGGTCATGATAAAAATGGTCTAGTAAGTAAAGGAAAAAAAGAAGATGAGAAAAAACAAAGTGATGCAAAGGCAATCACCACCTCCCACAGGCAGACTACTGCCCAGCTACCCTCTAAGCAAAACACTACCTAAAATCCCCGTCCCTCCATTTTGGTTTTTTTGATGAAGTTGTATAGCATGGAATAGCTTTAGACAGTCCAGGTCATCTGCCTGGTTGCATCCCCTCACAAATTCTTGTGCACACAGTCTACTCGTTGCAGGTAGATGGGGTAGAGTGGGCAGAGTCAGAGAAGGTCTTGCCACTGTGCAAGCACTGCAGAGCAACAGTTAAAACATGAATCTCTGTCAACACTTTTTTGGTCATAAATCTAAAACCTAGCACCATACAAGCTGCTCTGAGAAATAACTTCAACTCCATCCCAGCCATACCTGGCTGTACTCAGAAGTCTTGCTTTCCTCTCTTGCCATTTCTGTCACGTGACAAGTGATTTCTATCTAGTTGCACAGTGTGGAAAGGCCAGGTGTGAGGATTTTAATCACCATTAACAATTCTCAAAAGCTTAGGGTGAAATATTTTTCACCTCAAAAAGTGAGGAGAATTCTGCACTGAGAAAAACAGGTTATATGGAAAACCAGACCTTCCTTCATTCCTCATTACTGACATTTTATTATAGCAAACATTCTGACCGTACCTCAATAGTAACTGCACCATTATTTTTAAAAGTCTTGGAATTCTGAAGTAGTTAGAAACACTACAAATATCACAGGGAGCACACAGTACTCAGATCCCCCTAACAATACAGCAGCTTATAACTACATTTTAAGTTATCAGAAGCAAGGCTTTGCAAAGAAGGCCTGCCCTCATGACCTACAGATTCATGAGGGAGTCAGTGTAACAGAATTAACAGTCTTCAGCTGCAAAATTACCAATTCCAGTAAAACAGTACATTAAACATGCCATTTGAGATATATGCCAATTTAACTACCACATACGGCATATCTATCTAATTATCACAGTTTGTGTTTTTATAGGCAGAGCTGTTCTAGTTTTTAAACGTGTCAAAATGCACAATTTTATCTGAAAATAGAAAATGCTATCTTTTATAATACAGTAGGTCAACCAATACTGGATTTTTAAAATGCAGCACAATACATGTATTTTTTTAAAAGTCAAAAATAAACTAGAACAAATGCCTCTACCTCTAACGTTTTAGTAATGTTTGAGCTTCCTTATTAGTAAAATGCTAAACTGCAAAATGAGTACTAACAGTAAGAATAGTTTCTCAAAGATAGTATGTTCAATCTTTTATTTTTCTTCTCAAGTCTTTAATCCACTTATTGACATACTAAGTCTTAACTGACAATGGACAAATAAAACAACTTAGTCATTTCCCCAGGTTTGCAAGTGATTAAAAAAAGACTGTAAAATAGCACACGCACAGACATCAGTTGCAGTGAAGACAGACCTCACTTGCATTCCTTCTTCATGTATAATTTGACCTTAATTCAGAACAATCACTATTGAAGAATCATACATTCTACTTGCAGTTCAATACAAATCATGCCCTAATATATTTGATTTCAGAGTCCCCAGTTGGTGCTTGGTGTCACTTCAGTTGTTCAGAGGGATTTTTTTCCTTTTTTTATATTTCTTTGCACACATAAGTAAGGAGCTCCCACAATTACCATGAAATATTATGTAATCTTAATCTCTTCTTTTGCAACTCAAACAGGATCATGTACTTTTATACAATGAAATCAAGATGCGCACAGAAACAAACAGTTAATACCTTAGTCGTCAAATAACTATGTAGCCGCCATTGCAAATACTTTTGAACTTGTTCAGGAGTACAAAACAAAGGTAAAGATACACCACTCAGTCATCAACTGCGTTTTCCACCACCTCCCTCAGATCCCAAAAATTGTAGATAGTACTTTTATAACTATTTCAACAGAAAGCAAACAATACCAATACAGAATCACAGAATAGTTAGAACAGTTATATTCTTGAACATGCTGTCGTATTCTAAAAACAAGGACTACATCATAAATATGAACACACAAGAGTTTAATAAAAGCCCCCACATTTTTTTCTCCTGTTAGTTTTTAAATGAACATCAAGCCTTTGAATCTGTAATTACCTTTACAGGAAGTTTCCATTAAGCTCAAAATTAAGCACATGTAAAAGCAATGTTTAATTTTTTTGCTGAAATAATCAGAAAGGCATTAGAATTTGAATCAATTTTATTTTTTTTTTAGGTTTTGATTTTCAATAAACAAATTAGGGCAACGCTTTTGAAAGAACAGAAGCTTGTGTAAACAACTGGACTATCCAGAATATAGGAAAACACAAAACATTCCATTTTTTTTCCTTATTGAAAAGCAGAATGGTATATATATTGCAGTTCTTCCATACATACTTCATCAGCCTCCTCCCTGATAAAAAGTCCAAACAATCCTTATAAGAGATAAGTCAAAAGTTTTTATATAATGATGAACAAAACCAGGACAATCTGACTTCATTACTATTTTTAGGTGAAAGTGAAAGCATTTCCTTCAAACTTATTCTTAGAAAGTGCCTTTTAACATTTCAGATTAGAGCTTCAATTACAGAATCCTTCTAATTGTTTATAGATAATATTTGATAATTCTATCAGTTCCATACTTCATAAATTTTGATTTCCCACCTTCAAAACTAAAGTCAAGCATGTTACTACAAAAGAAAAAAAATCAATGTGTGTAATAAGAGCAATTATTTGCAAATGGAAACATTCTAGAAAATGTTTAGTTTGAAGAGGATTTGTAACTGAATCGGGATTAGATCTAATGCCTCTCTTTCAAAATGGACCTTTCAGCAAGAGTGGCATACACTGACATAAAGCCAGTATTTTCCCACACAGAATTACAGAACAGATTTACAAATATAATAAAAAGCCAGCCGATACATAAAGATGTGGAATTATTCTTTTAATAACAGAAAATCCAGCCATGCTTTTAAGCGAAGACAAAGAATAAGACGACTACAAACCACTACTGATTATATAGACTACATTTTGTCCTGCTTTTGGCATTAATAAACAGTTGCATTTCTGCATTAAAAATGGGAAAGAATTTTAAAACAACGTATTTTTTTCTTGCAAAGGAACCATAAACTAAAAGTACAGACTACAAAATCCTTATGCTGAAGGGGAGAACATGCATATTTGGCGAGCTGATACTGATAGTATGTATTATATGCCTGTTTTTGATGAAAATCTTTTTATAACTGAAAAGGCATCTTACAGGATCCTCACCAAAGCACATGCAGTATTTGTATTCATTGTTTACTTGACTATACTAGAATTGAATGTAGGAAGCAAGACATCTCCAAATCAAGATTCAAACAGCTCTATCCAACTGAAAAAAGCTCAATTACAGTTGTTTGCAAGGCTAGAAAATGGTGAGAGAACACATTCTTCCTCAGACGAAAAGGCAGCACTAAATGTTGACTACTGCAGACAAGCACCAGGAACAAAAAATCCCCAAACTAATAAAACAAAACAAACAAAGAAAAAAAATCCTTTGCTAGAAAAAAGGAAAACCCTTAGAACTCTTTTACCAAAAGACATAAATATACGTTGTTTTTGTTTTTTTTTTTTTGTGATATACACTACTATTTTTCTATCCCTATGTGAGAGCACCAAATATGAAACTATGTAGACCGGATGCATATTTCACCTCATGTAAATTCAGCACTTACCTGAATTTAATGTTTTTATACAAAAAATGATGGCAATTTTACTGCCTTCATAGGAGTGTCTTCATTCACTTCCCTGGGAGGAAGCGGCAAATATCAAAGTAATTCCCATTTTCAGCCCTTATACTCAAGAGACAAGAATTTGTATGCCTTTTTGCTGAAAGTAACAACTTTCTCTACAAGTAGCACATCAGCAGGGGAAAGATGGAAGACCTGTATTTCACTATAATAACCCACATATATAAAGAATTTGGACAACTGAAAGCAAGCAGCCCTGCGCAGAAGGACTTCGGGGTGTTGGCTGATGAGAAAATGAACATGAGTCAGCTTCAGTGCACACTCGCAGCCCAGAAAGCCAACTATATCCTGGGCTGCATCAAAAGAAGCATGACCAGCAGGTCAAAGGAGGTGATCCTGCCCCTCTACTCTGCTCTTGTGAGACCTCACTTGGAGCATTGTGTGCAATTCTGGTGTCCTCAACATAAAAAGGACATGGAACTGTTGGGACAAGTCCAGAGGAGGGCCACAAGAATGATCAGGGGCTGAAGCACCTCCCATATGAAGATAGGCTGAGAAAGTTGGGGCTGTTCAGCCTGGAAAAGAGAAGGGTGCATGGAGACCTCATAGCAGCCTTCCAATATCTGAAGGGGGCCTATAGGGATGCTGGGGAGGGACTCTTCATCAGGGACT
>JARCZZ010019584.1:0-24440 GCA_030323915.1 Brotogeris chrysoptera | reverse complement strand
CTGGTCATTATTGTTATTGGTGGTAGCAGTAGTGATTTGTGTTATACCTTAGTTACTGGACTGTTCTTATCTCAACCCGTGGGAGTTACCTTCTTTAGATTCTTCTCCCCCTTTCCCCCCCTTGGAGTGGGGGGGGGTAAGAAAGATTGGGGAGTGAGTGAGCAAACTGTGTGATTTACGGCTTAAACCAGGACAGGTTGCAGTCTTGAAGTGCTGCCAGACCACTGAGCTTATTCTTGGGATGATGAACATATGGTTCCAAAGCTTCATTGTTGCAACACTGGAAGTAAATGAAACACTGTCTTCTTTTTTTTGTTGGCTTGTTGGGCAGTGGTCGGGAGCATTAAGGTAGTATTCTCAATTTTTGAACTGAGAAATGCCTTTCCTTTTACTCCTTTGCTCTACTTTTTAGTGCTATTCCAGTATTTTTAGAAGTTTTCTAAGGAATTAACTGAGTTATGGTCAAGGGTTTGTTTTAACATGTTTAGCCTCCATGTTTTAGAGTTTTATACTTATGATATTTACAAGTGTCTCTGAATCTGGTGCATGTGTTCAGTTGACTGTGCATGGTGCTATGCTAACTCATTGACATACTTTCTGAATGTACATGTCCAGCCTTCTGTTGTGCTTCTTTTCAAAACCTCCGTCATTTCCATCCCATGTCTGTTCACCATCTGGGGCCACTGTTTGTAGGGCAGAGGAGCCAGAGCATGGTGGAAGGCGGCATGGCTTAATATGTGGACAGAGCTGTGAAATAATGAGCACCCGGATTATGCAAACACAGACAAAGGCCCTTTAATAGTCCCGTCATACTTCATTTGGACACATTGAACGGGAGCTCGTCCTGATCCTGGCTCTGAATGAACCACTGCGGGGCTTGCAGGTAGCTTTGCCTTGAGTCCTCTGCAAGGGGCACCCTGTAATTGCTCAGCCCCAAAAGCAGGATTTTGCATGGTGTGATCAAAGCGGTCTCCTAATCATGCCATTCCCCGACGCTTTGGCTGAAAACAACAAACCTATTCAACCTGTGAGGAGTGAATGTGTGAGAGATTTTCACCTGCTTATGGAGGCCTGGTAAAAAGCACTTGATTGTATGTGCTACAGTTCAAAGCTGGCTCAAAGTTTTATCCTTTGCTCAGAGTGTAGAGGTGCCTCATCCTGCCTTTTGATGGCTTTCTATCCAGCTCTTCTCATAATTTCACTAAGACATATGAGGTTGGTTGCCCCGCTTTCATCTGTGCTAAATATAAATGGAAAAACAAACTGAACACAGCAAGGTAAATAAAGAACAGGAAGTGTAAGACAGACCTCTTGAGACTCTCAGTATTCCCACATGTTTTACGTTATAAACCAGCAGGCGAGCACCAGCCTGCCACACAGGTGGAAATGTGTGTTTGGAGGCCACTGAACACTGAATATTTACCCTGTATCAAATGACAGGAAGGGCTGAGAGAAATAGCGTTGTGCTGAACCACTGTGAAAGGCTGTGAGGTTTCCAATGTTCCCCAAATTTCTCTAGGGTGGGTTGGTGTTTGTATAGTTGCTTGCAGTATAAAAACTTTGAGGTAGTAGCTCACACTACTAAGAGAAAGATGTTCTTTATATTGTTGGTAAATAGAGGTGCTGCTGAAGCCTCATGAGCTTTTATTACTAGGTAAGAAATCTGGGGTTACACTGTGGAGCCAGTTATTAAGATTAAGACTATTTTATAATTAATAGCTCTCTCCTCCATCTGCAAGGACAAGCATTGTCTGACATTAGACCAGCTGATGCAACCAGGCAAAGCAAACAGGGTACACTTCATTTTGTGGACAGGACAATCCAAAGCATGTCAGTAGCTGGCTGTTAAATTTTTAAGGCTTTCACCTAAAGGTTGTCACAGCGCTATAAAATCGGCTACCTGAGAGGTAGATGAGATTGTCAGTGGAGCTGGGAGCAATGGAAGGTTGTCAAAGACTGAATAAAGATGCAGGTGTTGAAAAGACAAAAGGGAAGAAGCAGTAGGGGGTAATTCACCATATCACTGGAAGTTTTAGCCATTTCCCAGAGTTTGACCTTCTGTCAGTGAGATGTGAAGGCCTCCAGCATTTGGCAGGTTTGGGTCTTTAGTGAAGGTTTCCGCGTTTTCACACAGTCAATATATGATGAGGGCCTGACGTTGGAATATTTTTATAAGCATGCCTTTTCTAGGAGGTCTGGAAGGGTGACAGTCTGCCAGGGTAGAGGTAACAGTGTTCCTGTTTTCCCAAAAGGGGAGCTAAGATGCACAGGTTTTTATCAGATGTCCCTGGCTGTTCTTATCAGTTCTTATGAGTCAATGGAGGATATCTAGTTTCCACAAGTTAACATCCCCAAATAAAAACCTTGGGCTTTGTCAAACCCAGAGTCTTACATGACACTTGCAAGTTTACGCAGTTACTTATTGCAAAGAGGGTCTGTGAATAAAGCCTGCAAGAGTCCTTGCAAGTCCTTGCCTTGCTTGCAGAGTAAGGCCTTGGTTGTTTTTTTTATGACAGTGGGAGGTGTTCACTCTACCTCTGTGGCAGCCTTTATATCTGTGTGTGTGCTTGGAGACCCTCCTGCTCCTATTAAGCTTATAATCAACTAGAAAAGATAAAAGAAAGGATAATTCCCTCCCCAGGGTAGATGGGGAATGGATACATAAGGTAATATTCACCTCACCTTTTTTTGTAATTCCAACAAAAGGGGTTCCCTACCATGACCTGGTTGTGTGAGTCCTCTCCGTAGCCAGTGGTGAGAAGAGGCATGTCCACTTTGTACATCACCAACAGCATCACCATTTCAGCATTGAGCCTACAAGGGGGACATATGACTTTCTTACATGAGATGAGACAAATGCCACCCTCAGCAGCTTGCCCAGCTTAACACAGCTATAGGAAATTAGCAAGTTGAGTTGAGTGCCTTTAAGAATCTCCAGCATCCATGCTCTGTTATGCTACTCACCCTTCCTGTACACCACTTGCAGTAGGAAGCACCAGTAACAGGTTCCTGTGAACCTTAGTATGTTCTGCTACAGATTTGAAGAAGGTAAAGGACACAACACTACATGGATAACCAATTGTTAACTACTTCTAGTATAAACTAGAAGTACTTAAAATTTATCATATTAGAGATCTTGGTGTTGGCATAACATTTCTTCAGATCAAGCAACTGAAATAGTACATAGGTACAATACAACTGTACACTGCCCTTTTTTATCTGCATTGTTCCCCAGATCAGTGGTGGGAAGATGAAGGGAGTTTTCTAGGAAATATCCATGAGGATTTGCTCTTTTTTTTTTCATTGCTCATCTTTGTCTGTAGTGCATTTTTGCCCATTCTTTCAGGAGCTGTGCATGGTGCAGTCCATTCACATTATATTAACTGTAGATTGCTATGATTGTAGTTGGATGAAGTATAATTAGGGAGATGATTACATGCTGTGGGTAGCTGTCAATGCTCCTGATAATATGCTGCTGGGCAGTTCACACAGAGCACAAAGCTGTGCATCATGGGCTTGTTTCCACAAATGGTAATATAAAAAACATATCCATGCAGAGCATCTATTACCTTGCACTCAAAGTGACTGGAAAAGAGATGGAATTGTGCCAGTTGCCTACGAAATCCAGGGAAAGGCCTGAATATTTTGAATGGCTGCTCTCTCCTCTTCATACCTTTGAGATTTGCGTACTGTTTGGTTTTCTTTTATGGGAAAATTTCTGCAGTTTACTGCAAAATTGCTTGCTGTCACACCTATGTCAAGGGTCTGAACCTGAGCAAACAAGGCAAGCATGTTCTTTGTATTATAGTGTTTGAGATTTCAGATCTGCACACAGGAAGCAGGCAGCCATTGGGCTGGAGAATGACTTTGCACCCAGGCATGACCGGCACAGAATCAGGAGCCTGGTGGGGATGTTACCAGGGGTGGGGGCCCTCCAGCTGCCCACACGCCTGGCTGCGTTCATGCTCTTGCTGGGTATGTGCACGGGCACCGTACCAGAAGGTGGCACTCCAGACCCTCTTACACGTCGAACCTCCTCAACACACCCCAAAACTGCGGCTGTGTTGGTACAGATGCATCTATGCTGTCTGGGGGCTGAAAGCTCTTTAGCTGCAGATACAAGCAGCTCTTCCCGGGCTTATTCTCTATACTTGGAAACACAAGTACATCCCAGACCCCGGGGCTACATCTGTGTGGCTCTCCTAAACTGGGGTTTGAGCTCTGTGTGGGACTATCCTTTCTGCTTGCTTGCATGCTCCCTAGAAGAGCTTTGGCTTGCGCCTACTAGCATTGTCCAAGTGTCCTGGTTTGGGCTGGGATAGAGTTTATTTTCTTTCTAGTATCTGGCATAGCACTGTGTTTTGCATTTAGGGTGACAATAAATGTTGACACCATACTTATGTTTTAGTTCTTGCTGGGCAAGATGTAGTGGAAAGTGTGGGATGTTGGCATGATATAAATTGTATAGAATAAAAGGTGGAGGCAACGCTCTGGCCAGACATTCTCCTTAATAGACCTTGGGGATGACTTGTTTTTGGAAGGGAGAGAGTTTTCCATTGCAGAAGCAAGACGCCCTGTCCTGCTTGCTTGTCTTCAGAGCCAGTGAACCAACCTTACTCTTTTTTTAATCCGGTGTTACAAGAGGAAAGTGCTGAAAGTGCTGACCTTGCTTATGTGTTGGGAAGAGTGGCTCTGGCAGGTTGGTCTTGCTCTAATAGGCAGAGAAACATAGAGATTTTGAAAGCAATTACAAAGCAAGCTGCAGACTCAAAAGAATTAGTGGGCTATTAAAGATTTGAACTTAATAACAAGCTTGACTACTTCTCTACCAAAACGCTCTTTGCCTCTCTGCTTTTCCCATCCCCATGCCTAATTAGTGCTGCCACCTTTGCACTCAAAGGCAATGGCCCCTGTCTTTCCCTCCCATGCCCTTCCCGGCAGTGTATTCTCAGCTAGCACGGGCATCTCAGCGTTTGATTATCCTGCAACGTGTAGGCACGTGGAAGGTCTGGCCAGATAATGTAAATTGTCCCTCAACTGTCCATCTGGTGAATCAGTGCAAGGATCTCCACTGCCATGCAGAGAGCTTTGCTGCTTAAGATTACGCAGAGTCCCTGAGTTTCTTAATCGGTGCAGTTATTTACTAGGTCATCGGACCTACTGCATGAAAGATGATTTTTATAGCTGGAGTTCAGCAGTTCCCAGTTATGCATGCTCCCCGGGAACCTGAAGGAGTTGTTCCTATTCAGCACTTTGTTGTCACTGAATTTTTCAATTGCTCTGGTGTGTTCAAGGTGCACATAGACCTGATACACATATTTCTATATTTTCCTGTTAGGGTTATGATGCAGATACCTCATTGTCAAAAAGTCTTTAATAACAGCCCTCCTAATGGATTAAGTTATAATTTAACTCCCACCCTCCCCCCACCAAAGATGAGTGAATGATCCTGGCTTGCTGGAATGTGGTTAAATGAGGTATCTCTGATAAACCTATACACGTTTCCCTGGAAAGCAATTTCTACTTTGTTATGTTACAGTAGCCGGTGCCTTATGAAGTAAAGGAAAACATTTGTCTAGCAGGACATCATAAATTTCATGGCAGACTTTAAATTTTCTTGGATGAAATGTTTAAAGTGGAGCAGACTGATCTAAAAACACACTGCCTTTTCCTGAGTGCACCAGAAGCTGCTTCGCCTCCTCCATTCAAAGGTTTGAAATCCCCTCTGAAGGGGAAACCTGGTGGTAGACGGACGCAATATAGGTGTTGGCTGGGTTTCAAACCCAGGGAAAGCCAACACCATCTGAAAGCCAGTATTATAAATAATTAGTTGGGATCATTTTTGATAAGTTGATTGTGCCCCATTAAAGAGGGATTGTGGAACCCACCATATTCCCCGCAAATTGGATATAATCCAGTTTTTACAGTGGAGCAAGATTAAGCTAAATCGCTTTTCCAAATAACCATCATTTGTTTGATTTGCTTTCATGAGGGCTTTTGGTTATGTCAGTAGTTGTCAGATGCAGACTGTCGCTTGTGATGTCTTGTGCCTTTCAACTTGAGAAAGTCGTATAAACTTTGCTTTCCCCCAGTTAGAAAGAGCAACGGTCTTTTGAGAAATGAATGAAATCCTTTAGACCTCAGCCCTGAAATGTGATGCTTGGGTCAACCTTCAGTGTTGCAGGAAGTCTGCGTGGTGATGTTTTATGCTGTAAACCTACCTTCTTCATATTAAAGGCTTCTTGAGAGTGGTACTTAAAGAATGACTGAGAGCCTTTATGTGCAGCTGCATTCTAAATTGCTGAAGGAATCTTTTTAAAAAGACACTTAGGTTCATAAATGTACATTTCTTAGTGGTATTTGGAAGCCTAAAAGTTGACTTTTGGTTCTAAAAAGTGGGAACTATAAGCTAAATGTATTAATCAAATTTTAGTCTTGACATGCATTTCAGTGGATGAGTATACTCTCTGCATAAATTACCATGGTCCAAAGATTTTTCTTATTAAGGATGAATATTATGGCATGCCACAAGGTGCATGTTGCCAGGAAGAATGTGCCTTCAATAAAAGAGAAAAGAAAGCAAAATAAAATCTTATTTGAAATGAGAAATTGATACCTCAACAGCAACAGCAAAATACAGCCCCTGCATCATAATAAAATAGAACTCAGAATAAAACAAGCACAATCTTCCAAATAAGAAACCTTTTGCTTCAGGGAAATGTATTTTGTAGTCAGTTAATGAAAGCTGGGAGACTTTGTAAGAGATTATTTTCAATGAAGGAGCATTTTCTAATGGAAAATAATTTTGATTATTTTTTTTCCAGCAGCTGATAGCTGATCCAGGCCTCTGATCGCACCTGGGTCTTCTTGGCACTACTGAAATCCAGCTAATCCCTTGTGATGTTAATAACATACAGGGCATACACTGTAAAACTTCTGTTTTACCAGAGAGTCCAAAATATGACAAGTCTTGCTCAAGCTTAAGCAAAAAGGAAGAATCAATCTTTCCTTGTAGTCACCCCACTGGAATTGTCTTTTTAATAAAAAAATAGTGAGAAAAAGACTAAAGAAATGTTTCTTGCAAAGGAGAATTGAAGATTTCAAAAAGCAAATTTGAGGCTCTTGAGATGTGGGAGTCCCAAATAAAGTCTTCCTCCAGATGCTGTCTGGGGACTGTACATGGATGACTGCAACACATTCGTTTTGCCTTTATTATTCTTGCACTGTAACCTGACTTTGGTTCAGGAAAAGGAAATCCACGGCCTTAATTGAAGCCAATCAGTGAAAGGTCATGGGGTAATACTTAACAGGCAGGGATAGGGTAAAGGAAAAACAAGGAAAAGGTAAGGTCTCCGCTTTCTTCAAAGACTCAGTTGGATCCCAGAGACAGAGCACACCTGGAAGAAGAATGTGCTTTGCACCCCAAATATACACATCAACTGGGAGTCATAAAATTGAATGCAGTTTGTTTAGATTATTTGCTTCCCGTTTCTCCAGTGACCTGTGCAGCAGTAACCTTGGCGTGGGGAGGCATGGGTGCCTAGTGCAGACATTCAGGTGTTTACTACCATGGCATGACTGTACAGATAGGAGCCCCAGTGCTTCTGTTAAAGACCAGATGTGGGGTTCTGTGATTTCAGGTAGCCCAAAGGTTAGATTTAAATAAAATATTGACAGATGCTATGCCAGAGTGTCGGTAGTTGCTTCTGGAGTTTATTTTGGGGTTTTTGTTTTATACTTTTTTTCCCACCAAGATCCACTAATATCAGAACTTTCTCTTCACTGAACGAGAGTATAATTACCTTTCTAATTTGTTCCAGGGATTCAGCAGCCCAAAAGTCAGAAAGTATTTTGTGACACCTAAGCTATATTTCCTTGTATTTTTGAAGTCCTTCTTCTCCTTGCTCCTTTTCCCTCCTCCCATTTCCAATTGCTCCTTCCCTCAGCTCCAGTGGACATACAGAAGAAATTTTTTAATTGTTTATTTTTTAGAGCTGGTCTAAATCTAAGATGGTCATGGTCATGATATCTTTTAATCTAAACTGGACATGGTAATGGTCCAGTCTAAAATAGCCATGGTCTCAGTTTGAGCGGTCCAACATGAACTTCATCAAGTTCAAAGTATGTTTGAGTGCACCCAAGTCAGCTGGGTGCTTGCTTAGGTTAGCAGGTATGCACATATATATTCACAGGCTGAAGTACTTTAGCTAGATTCTTCATAATCTACTGGGTTTAATCTACTGGGTAATCCATTGGTCTGTTTACTGTATGCTTAGCATTTCTAAAACTCACATCCTTTTATGCTGTGAAGTGGGCTTCCAGAGCAAGTCTGGTCTATGAGTGCCTAATGGAGGTGTTGGAACTGCCCAGGCCAAGAGAATAATGAAACGTCCTCACCAGCCTTTGTCCAGAGATGACAGTTCCACACTTTTCTTCAGGACTTCACTTATAAAGGACTGCACAGAGCAGTGTAGGTATGCTTTATGACAGACAAAACATGAAAGCCATTTTTTGGAGCATGTTTTCTTGTCATAAATATTCGTGATTCAGATCCTTAGACCTGAGCTGTTTTGTTCATGGTGTGGAAAAAAAAGCTCTTCCAACTGATCTAGAGAATAAGTCTTCATCCATGAACACTCAGTCAGTGTTTGGAGCAGAATTTCTGCCTTTGTGCAGACATATATTCGTAAAGAAAATCCAGGACAATAATGTGTCCTCAAAAAAGAAGTCTTGCTTAAGTCTGTGTAAAGAAGCATCTGTTTTAAATTAGCAAACACTGAGAGATCCTGAGAGTCTTTAGAAGGCTATTTTTAAATGATCGTGAGGGATAAACAAAAGGAAATGTGCCATACCAAGAATAACTATCTTCGTTCTAAGTCTGAGGCTACACCACCAATAGGGCAAAGTCCTTGTCTTTTCCCCACAGCTGGCAAAGAATTTCATATTCAGCATTTCACTCCCTGTAATGCAAATTCTGTGGCCTGTGTAGCAAAACTACACAGCAGGATTAAGTGTACATTGCGTGGGTAGAGCCAGATCACCCAAAAAAAAAAGACTGAGGGAACATTCTTTGGTTCAGACACCTATGGACAATAATTTTGCTTTTCTAAAATATCTGTGATACCAAAACCCAGCTTTTAGAGCTGGGTGGCTGGGATGCCCCTTGATTTTCACAGATTTTAATATTATGGCAAAGTTACAGTTATTTCCAGGCACAGAAAGATACGCCTGTAATTGTCATTGCTCCTATTACTGCTGTTCTTGATACCACTGCCCTATTTCTTCTGTGCTAACAGTAAGTTTTGTCTAATTATAGGACAGTTTATCCTATATGTGACTGCTCACTGAACTGATTTTGCATGAGATCTCATCCTATGTCTGCTGTCTGTATCCGGTATCCTAAGCACAAATATATCTTTGAGAATGCATCCCTAAAAGTTAGTTCCTGATTTCTGAAATTAAGGTAACAGCTATTTTGCTTTTCCTAGATGACACCCAGTGAAAAAATCTTGGGGCAAGGTTGCATCTGCCCTTGCTCTGTATAATGCTAAACTGGAACAGGACATATTTAGGATAAAAACCAATGCTTTGAGCTACATTATATGCTGTCATTCTCAAGTTTGGGTAATAGTTTGAAAGTTATCCCTATGGCCTTTTGTTGCAAGATTTCTACAAATATTAATGTTGCTGCCATAGATGGTAATTAAGATGGTTGATAAGTTCTTTTTCAAATATGAAAAAGAAGATACATTCTTTTTCAAAGCCGGGTGTCACTGGATAAAACAGACTGGAAAAAGCTTAGTGAAAATCATACACAAGCAGGAATACTCATCTGCAAAATACCTATGCTCTGATAAGAGCAAAACCAAAATGCTGCTCTCAGAGTGTTAAGAGTAACTATTTTTCAGATGCCTCTTAGAAGTTGTGCAGTACCTAGATGGGTTCACAACACTTTAGTGAAGAAGTGTATAGAAAGTGGAAAAACTCAAAATAGCTGGAACACAAAGTAATGACAACAATAGCCTACAAGGATATGTTAAGTGCTGAGAGTGCTTACCACAGAAAATTTGCATGGACATTTGCTTTACTTGCATTGGCCAGGCCTTATGGTTGTCATTTTCAGTATTTATTAGAACAATACCACATGTTGATTGCTTACATTCTTTGAATTAATTCCCACCCAATGTAGTGAGATGGAGCTCTGAGCCTTTTCAACAGTTGTGTATCATCATTTCACTCACTGCTGGCATGATTATGGGATACTGCATTTTAATGATGAATTTTGTAGCTGTAAGTGCCCCATATACCCGCAGGATGATTCCCAAGAGGAAAAGCAGAATAAGTGGTTGCTCAGAGCAGACTCTGCAAATTCAGTTCAGAGCATGAGCTGGAAATCATGAAGCAACATTTTTGCAAACCCAGAGCAAGTAGGGGTCTGTGTGAGCTGCAAGTGGGTAACAGGAGGAAGTAAACTCTGCTTTGATTTGCAGGTGTGATATGGAATATCTAATTAGTCTCCACTGCTCTGAAGGCAGCAGAACCTGTAGTCTTCATCAGCAGACACATTGTTTTGATGGGTCCAAAGCCCAAAGTACTTGTGCATCCTGTAGCTGTGGTTCTTAAATTATATGTCCCCTATAAGTGGTCATTTTTGGACAGTCCACAGTGGCAGGTTCCTAATATAATTATCTTGAGTGCATCTTCATTTTGATGTACAGATATCTAGGGCCCAACAGTGGTCTGAGGACAGTTCTTTCCCTTGAACTCATCAGCTTAGATAGCTACAATAGCCCTCCAGGCCTGCATGGCCTGCTCTTGACCACCTAATTTGAAATGTCTGTTGTAGTGCCCCAGCTAACAACCCAAGTCTATTTATAAGTCAAGGGGCAGTGACAGTAGCCTTCAGTGATTTATACTGCATAACTTTCAGAGCTGCCTATTTCCTACAACTACGGGAGAGTAGGCATAAGCACAACAGTTGTGTGCCTAATGTTCATTACAGAAAATACGACCTCAGTGATACATGAACAAGTACAGAAGTGGCCTCAAAGGGCTTTCCCCTTTGTTACTTTGTTGTGTGATCTCTTTTGTAGTCTACTGTGTCTGCGTGACAAATGGGCATCTACCCACGATACTGATGGTCATTACCGAGTTTTCATGCTCTCATAAAGTTTGTCATGTGTTTGAAGTTTGTAATTGTTTTTTATTTCAAAACTGGTTTTCTCCCAAAATCCAATTTTCCCCATATTCTTTCACTTACAGCAAACTTCACTAGGGACACTGTCAGAGATTTTGCTCTTTGTTTGGAACTGCACCTTTTCTGGGTCAGGCCAATGTAACCAGCTTTCGAGTTTAAACCCTGACAGGTAACTGAGCCCCACGCAGCCACTCACTCATCAGTGGGATAGGGGTGAGAATCAAAGGCTAAAAGTGAGAAAATTCATGGGCTGAGGCAGACAGTTCAATAGGTAAAGCCAAAGCTGAACATGCAAGCGAAGCAAAATAAGGAATTCATTTACTGCTTCCAATTAGCAGGCAGATGTTTGGCCATTCTCAGGAAATCAGATCTTCACCATGTGTAATGGTTATGTGGGAAGACAAACACCATCCCTCTAAACATCCCATCTTCTTCCCTCTTGTCCCAGCTTTTATTGCTGAACACAACATCACATGGCATAGAACATCCCTTTGGTCAGTGGGGGGGGTCAGCTGTCCTGGCTGTTTGCTCTCCCAGCTTGTGTTGCGTACCCCCAGCCTACTTGCTGATGGGGTGGGGTGAGAAGCTGAAAAGGCCTTGGCGCTCTGTAAATGCTGTTCAGCAATAACTAAAACATCAGTGTGTCATCAGCACTGTTTTTAGCACAAATCCGAAACACAGCACCATATGAACTACTATGAAGAAAATTAACTCTATTCTGGCCTCTACCAGTACACTGGTAAAGCAGAGCATGTGGCTTGGGTGCCAAGTTGGCTCGTGGTGTGCTAGTAGTACTAGAAAAAGTTGTGAGGCTTTATTGGCGCAGCATGGCACCTAAGCTAATGCGCTAATGATGGGTACATCGTTTACATTTATTACATTGTAACAGAGAAAGAACAGGGGTCCTCTGAGCTAACAGCACTACGTGCACCAAAGGGACAGCGCCTTGGGTCAGCAGCAGCGTCATCTCTGTGCTGTATGTTGATGTGCAGGGCAGGCAAGTTGTTGGAACTGGCCTGCAAAAATTAGAGGTGACATAAGTGCTTGGAAAAGGTGTGTGTTTCTCTTGAGGGACTGTGTGGGAGATGGGTTATATGTATACACCTTACCAGAGTTTGAAGCAAAGCACCTCTTCAGGACACATATTCCATTGAGGAGTGTCATTGCAGCATGCTGGCGAGTCTCTTGTCTAATCTCCTCCTGAATACTTACGGAAATTTTTCTAACTGGTCTGCAGAGGATATTTAACAGTTTTACACACATTATTGTATGACTTTTTTCCTGAGATTCAGCTTAAAGTTTTGTTGGCTTAGGTTTTACCCTGTTGTGCCTTGCTATATCACTTGAATGGCCTTGAGCAACATCTTTTTTCTTCCTCTAAGCTTCAGCTGTGTTAATGCTTCACATTATTATTAATAAGAGAACTATGCACATGTAATTTATGGACACGCACATAGCAGAGAACACTGTACAAAGGCCTACCAGTTATAGGTTGGAGCCACGACTCTTTGTTTCTGGATGATGACTTCATCGGCTTTGGATCAGGCCCATAGGGAGCCACAGTTAAAATAATCACTTAAATAACCAGAATTAATGTATAATTCCTTCAAATCCCAACAGTTTTTAGAAGCCAGCTTACTACTGTCTTGGCTGCTTAATTCATTGTTGGTTCTTTTCTCTCCATTTGGAGATGATCTGATTTTCTGAAGATCTCATTTGAAAAAGGCTCAGTGTAATTAATCAGTGCTGATGGGCTGGTTTTCTGAAGTGCTCATTACATTTTAGTTGTGTTGAGCTCCTTTCTGTAATGCCATGTAAATGAATTCCAGATTTAGCTCTCTATCTTCTTTGCAAGATCTGTTACACTTCACAGATGAGGCCACATGAGGTAAGTCCATGTAGCACCATGGGGGCAAATGTCATTATGAAGGCCTAGACCAGATGGGGACTGGGCTTCTAGTTTTATTCCCCTAGACAGGTCATCTGCAGGACCTGTGTGAAGAGGAAGGTTGCTCTCCTTTCGGTACTCTATTGGCACTGGATAATAATAATATTGTAATAATTTGAATCTAAAAGCACATGGACCCTCCCCCCTGTGATGTGCCAGGCACCACACAGAAAGAGAATAAAATGGAGAATGTATCAAATAACTTAAATTTTAAGGCAATTAACAGATTCAGATAAACAAATGGAGGTAGCAAGTAGAAATTCAGAGACAGAACTGGTCATCCTGATCTGCAATGCCCTTGCCACATCAACCGATCTGGCTGTTTTCAAGATACTTTGTGGGAAGTCACTATTGTTCTCTTAGTGTGGAAAACACCAGGCACTTTTTGCTTTACATCTGTAGTCCTTCTGGATGAAAACACAAACTCCTGATCCAAGATATCTAGCATGGCTGTGTAGTCATCACTGTTTGAATGATCAAGTCAAGAGTTTCATGAGATAAATTTTCCTCAAACGGGGGAGACCATGGCTAGCACAACATCTGGCAATGCTGACATAATCTACTGTTTAATTCACATCATCTGTTGACAACCAGAGACACCCAGACATGCAGCGTTGTAAAATGTAATTGTCGTAAACTCTGTGCAGAAAATATCATTCTGAAGGTTTTGGGAAAGTCACTTTTCCCACTGTGCACATGTGACACATCATCCCTCTGGCTCAAGCTGACTATTAATGTCATATGATTTGTTTGAACATCATATTGTATTGTATCATATCATATCAATCATACCATACCATATCATACCATATCATATTCCCTGATAGGCGTCTGAACTGTGGCTTGAAACCATTTTATACCCACTGAGATAAATGGAAGAAGGTAAAGGCGTTGCCTCTGATTTTAGCTGGCCTGTGTGAAACAGTCATGGAATGCAGAAGCCTTTCTGTGAGTTGTTCTGCTTCCACTGGCCTGCTGGTTTGCATTCATGTGATGCTAAGATCTTGATCTTCCACTATTGTTTAGAGAGTGGGGCAAAACTCCCGCCTTGGGGAGGGACTGACACAGCATATCATGATGTTTTTCTGAAGGAGTTTGCATTGCCTTCATTATGAAAACTTGGGTTTTAAGATCATATGGGCTTAAGAAAGATTTGAAAGATGAGATCTCATACATGGTATGATAGTAGTGAGAAGAGCCTCAATGAGGCAAACTGCAAGAAACATGATGCCAAACACGGAATGGTCTGTAAATAGGGGTAGGGAGGTACTGAATCCTAACCTTGCAATCAGTGTCATACCCAACACTGAACAGTGGTTATCTTTAATGAGAATTATTTAATCCTTAATGAAGATTAGCTCACAAATACCCAATATTACACCATCTCTCTTTGAAACTGAGAACCTTGAATCCCTTGTCAGTGCTTCATTCCTTTTACTGCTCAGTTTTGTCATGGATCTTGTTTTTCCAGGAAAGAGTAGATAAAGGGTATTTGGACTGAGGGTGTCTAGCTTATTTTTCTTGAAAATCTCCAGGGCTTAGTGTAATAAAAGGCTGTGGGGGTTGGAGAGTTTCAGGCACAGAAAGAGCAGCTTTTGCATTGGAGTCTGCTTTTCAAATCCTGCCATAGCAGACCTCTCAAATAACTGATGGCCTTGCAATTGTCACTTCTAAAGAGAGCAGATAAAGTACATCTGAAGAGAGGAAGAGAAGTATTACCTAGGCTGGAGATCAAAGTACACTTCCACTGGGACCAAATCCAGTTAATGCTATATTTACTTTAATAACCTCCAAGGAAGGGTACCTATCCATTTCAGTCTCACTATCATTTATGAAAGCCACCAAGGAGGAAATTACAGATTCGTAAAGTCAGCTGCAGGAATTCATCAAGTGCCTATTCAAATAACGGCTTGCTGATTACTGGAGCTTTCATTTCTGAACCAGAAAAAAAAAATCTGCTCTTTGAAAGCCACATGGAGGCGTATGAGATATAGAAGAGCACTCATGGGTTCAGCACTGATTTAATAGGCTCTTTAAATGGGCAAAATCTGCTTCCTCCTCCTTGTCAGCTTCTCGGTGCACCTCTGACTACATCTGACTGTCCTAGCTGTTGCTGCTAGTGAAATGCTGTGTGCTGTACATGTGGTGTGTGACATACATGCAATTTTGTGGGGAGCATAGGAGCTCTCCAGGGCACAAACAATGCCAATGCAGCATCTGAAGCTGACTGCTGCTTCAGTAAACAAGTTATTAATCCTAAATACATTTCTAGAACAAACTTGCAGACAACTGCTCTGTGAGTTTAGTGTGGCTTTATGGTGTGTTCTGTGAAGAGCAAGTGATCTAATAATTCAGCTCCATTTTGGATTCAGGCTATTAGTGAAATTAACCCTTGGCTGCACCTACGTTATTAAAGAGAATTAGTCAGGTGCCTTCTGTGACCTGGGCTCATTGTCACAGCATGACTCATAAACATACAACTAAACTCTTCTTTTGACATGAGGGGTCAAAGCTGCCTGCTGGGATGACTGTGGCCAGAACCATTATTTGGGGTTGATGGTAAAGGTGGCCATGAGATAACACTCAAACCTGTGCCTTGTCTTGGGTAAGTTTACAATTGTAGATGTAGCCAGAAGGCCAGGATGGGTTTCATACACTAGTGTCCAAGGAATTTGACTGTGCTGACTTCCTCTTCCCCTCTCCTTACTTACCCTTTGCTTTTCCTGGCTTATTGAACCAACACCAACACAGCAAAAGCTGGTGTTGACAATTAGGGCTCTCTGGTGATGGCACCTGTCCATTTCTGAGTGCACACCCATGTCCTACACTGAGAGGAGATCATGCTACCAGCACAACAACATGGAGCAGACACTTCCCATTTGAAGATACAGTGAAGAGACTTCGTGAGTCCAGTGGGATATAGTCAGAGAGTTGAACCACCTGGTGCTCAGGTGGTATGGAGGAGCCCAGGCCTGGCAGAAACTGAGATCCTGTTTGGGTTACCAGCCTCTCTTCAGTTATGATGGCAGTAGTAGTAGCTGGCTGCTAAATGTCCTTGGAACATCTAGCATAAGTGGTCAGATGTTTCACTGCAATGCTGGCTATCTGTCACAGATTCCTCCTTTCCTTGGCACTGTTGAGGCACAGAAGAAGGGAGAGTTCTGAAACAGGGTGGATTATAAAGAAATCCCTCAGGAAGTGCATAAAGTCCATGCTGAGGGTAGAAGTCGGGTCACGGGTTGTCCATTGGAGCCAAAGGAATCATATTAGGGACTTGATCACTGGAAGAATTGAAATAAAATATTTGGTAAAATGAGGCCATTTAATGTTTTCTCTTTTCCTTTCCTAGTCATAGCTGAGTATATAAAAATGCTTCTAGCAGTAATCTTCTCCAATTTGTGGTGTTAAACTCATACCGTTGTGTGCAGAAGAGAAATAGGGTAAAAGGTATTATATAGAGAGACAATGAGTGGTTACACAGGAAGTATATGTGGGAATAGACAAAAATGTGGATTCTTACATGTTTTAGCTTTATTGTGTTGTCACAGCTGGAACATGTGCACAAGAACAGTCACTCATTTATCAGCATTCTCACACACTAACAAAATGTTGGCATGTAAGAAATTTCGTCAGAAAGACCTGCTGCTTCTGCCACTGCAATTATTCAGGCTTGTTATGGATGGAGATTAGAGAGCCTAGTAATACTTAAGGTTCCATGGGTTATGGGAAGTGAAATATTTTCTGTTTTCACTCCTACCTGTCAAGAGGGAATTGCCAAGTATCCCATTTTAAAATCTTTAAGTGGATTAATTTTCTTATTCCAAGATGAGGAGCCTTAGGTCTTATAAACAAAAATGCTTATTCTCAGGTCAGGAAGCAATAATGGGACATATCCTACTCCAAGTGATATCACCTGTTGCTTTAGGAGGTAGTAACAGACAACAAAAATCAGTCCTTTCTCAGAAATTCAGCCTTAAGCTGGACTTCTGAATTGTAAAAAGCAGCAAACAGCAAGGTCCTGGTGGAAAGTGAAAAAGGCTTGAGGTGGGGCCTTAGGAGACCTATATTTTATTCTTGGTTCTTGGGCGATTTTTTCAACTCTTGACTTGATTTTCCTTTCTCACTCCCTTTTCTGCCTATTTATTCATGGAAGCATCTTTGCTGTGTGTTTGCACATGTCTGGAGGTTTGCTGGGGTTTGCTATTGCACTGCTTATAGAATCTATTTCCATAGCTATTGCTGTAGCCACCCATCTGACATATTTGGGAAAGAAAGTTTGTTCAAGCGCTTATTATCTGGTATCTGACACTTTATTGTTCCATTGCTTTTTATTCAGCGTCTGCTAACTGTAAGTCTATTTGGTACAGCAGTTTTGTTCTGTGGCATTGACTTCAAATTTTGACATTTGGAGTTTGTACCCAGTCATGAATTAAAATTTGCCTTGAATATTTCAGCAGGAAGAGGTTTTTGCTTTCTTTCAGTGTCTGGAATGCAGAATAACAGTGACCAGGGTGGAGCCAAGAGTGCGTAACCTAGAAAACAATGTTTTCACTTTTCTTGCACATGAATTCCCAGTTTTCAAACACCACTGAGCTTTTAGCCAATTATGTGGTTGTGGAGGGATTCAAGGAGACAGGCATGACATTGAAGTCGGCCACTCAGATTGTTGATAGAGTTTAATATGAAGCTCATGCTATTCAACACATGCTTTAGGTCCAGTCTGTGGGAAATGGAGACTCCCCTTGCATTCATCTTTTGGCATCACTGGTATCAGATAAAGAACAATCCAACCACACGCAGCTTCCAAATTCCCTTGATGACTGGACCACAAGAACCGATGAACATGCTAGAGAAGAGAATAATAGATTGAGGATAAAGAACAATACCACCAAAAATATTGTTTAGTCCTTTGAAAATAGATGTCTTTGGCCATTATTTTTGTCAAACTGAGTCCTAGATTGTTATTTTATCTGTATTCTTGTTTTCTGTGCTTCTGTTGATCCCCACACCTCCATTAGCCAGCACCCATCAGCTTCTGCATAAACATCGGCTAGCTCACCATATCCCACACTATTCTTCTGCTTCTCCTTCCAGACACTGGCTTCTCCTCTTCTTTTACTCCTTCCAACACCTGGAAAATTTCTTACCTTTCTTCCACCTCCTCATGCTCATGCCAGTCCATTGTCATGGTCGCATAGCCTTTTCTACTTGCAAAAGCACTACTCACGGTAGCAGGAGCTAGCAGGGCATGATGATGCTTAAACTGATGCCTTTCATTGGAAGTGAGATCCCTTTCCTAGCTTTGTTGCTGCACTGCTGCCACAACAGACATTTTGGACGAAATTGACAGTGTTAAAGCAATGATGCCACGCTGCTGGTGCCTGCTCAGAACCTGGGAAAGGAAGTTTGTAGGGTAGAAAACTTCTGGTTGGCAATGGGCTGAACGTGGGCGAACAGAAAAGCAGTCAGCAAAGCTAGGGTGCATTTAAATGCAATCCCAAGAATGAAGCTGGCGTGCATTGTATTTTAAGTATTTTCCCTTCCTCATATGTCTAACCTGGAACAGTGGTTTATTTATTTAAGTGGCACTTAAGAAATCTACTTAGGAAAGAGTATAGACTAGAGATTCATCTGCTGGCATGGATTCTTCTGATGCTACCACTAATCACAGTGCTGCTTGTGGTGAGCAGAATCTCCTTATTTCCCACGGATTTGTATCTGTCTCAGCTCTGTAGTGCTCTGTGGTATGTGGCAGGATAGCTTATGCGTGTGGGATGATGACAGTGCTGGCTGCTCATTAACTTCCCTCACTTTCTTTGATCATAAAGGATAATGTGATGCGCTGAAGTCCTTTAAGGCTGATTCAGCACCACTTACGTTGATCCAGCACCAGTTCTTCACTTCCTCAACATGTTCACAGGCAGTGCAGTTTTGTGTCACTGGGCACTGGGACATAAATACCTTAGCTGTATTATGATCAATGAGTTAATGCACTGGGACACGTTTATCTTTCTAACTCTGTATTTTAATGTGCTTACTCACCTGTCACAAACATAATTTCCAGAAAAATTTCTTTAAACATACATTTGGAGAACGATGTATCTGAGTGACTTGCACAGGAGCTCTGCATGCTTTAAAAACATGAGCAAATCTCTTACCTTCAGCCTAAAGAAATCGGAAAAGGTTCAGAAAACATTGCTTAAAACTCCAAGTTTTGGAAAATCTTGCTAATAGTGCACTTTGAAACAGCATCTCGTATTGCCACTGGGCTGACTCAATGGGCCCTATCTAAAGTTCTTAATTAAAGAAGTTTTCTGGAGAAGATTGGTAAAGGAAGGTTGGGAAGATCACTGGAGAAAGCGGCTGAGAGGGGACTCACTTGGCCCAGCCTTAGCGAATGTCCTAGATTACAGTGCATGTTAAGCCTGCGAGTGTACACAGTGTGTGCATAGATCAAGTACAAAATCTGGGAAGGTGGTGCCCAAATATGCTAGCACTAGAGAAGATGAATGTCAACTGGATTAAACAGTAGCTGGGCAATTACAAAGACTTTTTTTAAACAAAGAAGGCTTCAGCTTGAAAAGAAATAAAGAAGAACAAACATTTGTGATGTGGGAGATGCCCTGGAGGGGAAGCTGCTGCAGCAGCAGTTGTACTCTGATTTGACAGGACTATGGGTCACCCTGGGGCCTAACTGCTCCGCTTTGTTCTTTATTTGGTACTTAGGCAGAAGATGAGCTCCCTAACATCTTTAACAGCAGAAGCTGACAGATTAGGCATGTAGTTTACACCAAATTGTTGTGTAGGCAAAAACTCCAGTTGTATTCCTGGGGATGTGTGGTGGGAATGATTCCTTTTCCATCAGTAAAGCTCAATTAGATTAGTTGTAGGGTGGGATAAGCAGCCCTTTGAAAGTGTCAAAATCTTCCTGCTGGGAGAGATCTTCTTCAAACTAAGGACAATGGTAGTACAAAGCCTCAGCTTCCCCTCTTCCCTCTCTCCCCACTACAGTCTGCCGTCTTTCCATTTAGGATTTATCAAGTGCATCCAGATAGCTGCAGACCCACTGACTTTGCTCTCTAAAAGACTCTTACAAATGGCTTCTCTGGGTGGTGTCTTTAAAAGTACCTCCCTGTGTTATACAAAGAGACGTGATTGAAGATGGAACCTCACAGCTTAAAACTGATTCTCTTTTCTCTTTCTTATCTGTACTATAGCACATGTGACAGCTTAATTTAGCAGAAAGTATAGGGGGTTTATGTATGTATAGCAAATTACACTTCTAGTATATTATACATTTAAATGAACTGCAGAAAAATTATTCAATATCTGTATTTTTGCATCTGTGTCCAACACAATGGTACTTAGTAGTAGAAAGTAATTACACACATGATTTTAGGGGATAGAAAAATATGCATTCTGTAGTATATTTTTGTATGTGTGCAGAGAAGTAAAATGGAAGAGTAAACTCCAGAAACCTTAAATCATAAGGTATAGGGAGACCATATGGAACTGATTGTTGCCATATTACACAGTAAAACAAAAAAAACCCAAATCCAAACCCACAAGTAATGTTTTTTTGGACAAATTATTTTGCTATAAAATGATTGTTCCAAGAAACCATGTTTGAAGAAAACCAGTTTATACTAGGAATTTATTCAGACTCTTGCTCCCACCATAGATTTGTAGCTCGGTGATCTTGTTTAGAAGTGGATTCTTTTTCCATGCGAAGAACCACTGCTGTGTTTGTGCAGCGAGTTCCCCAGCAAAGAAGAAAGTTAAAATGCCACATTAATACGCCCATAAATCCTTTCCCAATTCTCACGTAGCTGCTCTAGAGTTCTTTGGTTTCTGAGCATTAATATAAACTATCTTTAACCTCAGTATGTGTCCTAAACACAGAGGTACATGTGTATTGTTTGTTTATTTGTTGTTTCAAAAATATACTTGATGATATGTTTAATTTAGCAAACAATAGAAAACTTCAGCCTCCCAGGAATAATTCCTCCACCAAGAAATTCAGGATTGGGTCAACATGATTCATTTAGGGCTGAATGCAACCTGGAGAAGGTGTGAGGAATACTGTCACACCTCCATTGCATAGAAAAGAATGATGAAGACTAAAGCCATTGGGTCCCCTTTTCACATCACATGGAGCCACCATATAATGGAGTTCTTGGATATAATTTCTGTGATGAAGAGAATGAGACACTCAACAGAAACAACCTGAGAAAGAGCAAGAAGGGATGAATGGAGGGGTAAACATAGTTTATACATTCCTCATTTGATCCATGTACTTTATTCTTGGAGATGATACCAAATGTATCAGAATTACTGCTGCTGTATAGCCAGCAGTGTTCACTTAGTGTATTGCTTTTGCTGATATGCAGGTAGTTTAGATCAGGTCCAGCTAAGGAGCATGGTCAAAGGGGTGGAAGTGGTCACAAAAGCAAGGAACTTCTACTGGCTAAACTCCTATCCATGAGAGAAATGTGCAGAAAGAAATAGCAGCCTAAGACAGCCAGATCATCTCTTCCTTATAGCTTCTCTGTGTTCTGGCAAAGCCTCAGGAGTGAAAACAATGCGTATATCTACTGTATACCAGGATAGTATAACTGTGATAGTAAGACAGAGGAAACCAGAGAATCCTGACCAATTATGTGCTGAGCTGTGTCATAGGGGCCACATGCTATGTTGCTCTGAGCCTGTTTTTCATGTGGGATAAAAAGCAGTTAGGCAGATGTGCCAGTTCTTGCTTTGCCCTTGTTATTATTGTAACAGCACTCTTATTATCAGTGAGTTTTATTGGATGTAACTTATTAGACAGCATAGTTTATGGTTATAGTAACAGCGCTGACTTGCAGTATCTCTGTGGTAGTGGATGTTTGTTGTCTTGTTTAGGATAGCCGTGCTGGGTAAAAACAACAATCAGGATTCTGTGGTTATGTGTTTTAATGTAACACCTAGAAAGAGAATTAGATATCTACACATATCTTACAAGTATACTTGTCTCAATGACAGATGTTACTCCAAATATTCAAACGACAACATGATATCTATTTCAGTGTTAATTCAAGAGATGTTGCTATGTTATGCAACTGAGATGTGCTCTACACAGGAATGTTCCTAAAATTTTAGTACCTGAGTCAAGGAGAACCTATGAAATTTTAATTCTGTTCTCAGAGCTTTTGAAAGATGATGGTGCTAACACCCAAGAGTTTGGTATAAACATACCTGTATAATTTTCTTGTCTGAGGCTTAAAAGAAATAGGTGCTAGGATGCTGAGAACTTCAGCTATTATTAAAGCATACTGCTAAATACAGCAGACAGTCCTTTTCATGCACATCTCTCTTTTGCTAAAGCCACCTCACAATTGGTGCTCACACATGGCTTTAGACAAAATCTACAGGGAGAAGTGAACTGCTATTCCGTGAAAACTTGGCTAGATGACAAAGATAACACACTTACTGCCCTAGAGGTCCTTGTCAGACTGAGCTTTTGCCACCACAGTCTATAAGCATTTTTCTCACGTGTTATTTGATAGGGAAATCACTGCAATGCCTCCAGTAGCACATATCAATCTTCTGTCAAAGGGAGCTCAAGACAACAATCAAAAAGATCTCCTATGATGGCTGAAGGTGACTGGCTAGTGTTTAGACATATCAAATTTTATTTATTTTTGACTTGGAAACAATTTATCAGTAAGCTTGGTTATATGCAAGCTTCTTCAATGTCTGTATTATTTGAGTATTTTTGCTTGCAGATATTAACACTGCAAGCTGGGCTGTCAGCTAGTTTGACTGTTCTTCCTGGTGCAGTATACAATCTGGCAGATTATTCTATTTCTGATTCACAAGGGGTTTGTCAAAGAGTTATTTTTGTGCAGCTAGGAAGAACTGGAGGAACTTCAGGGATTCATTAAAAATATCAATATCCGGACCTTAGAAATTAAGGACAAGATTTGCTGTAGTTTGAATTAATAAATCAAAATGGTTATAGTTCCTTAGGCAGGAAATCCCTTACTGCACAAAAGAGTGATGGGTAGGAGGGGTAGAAACCTCTCCAGTCATTTTGAGACCCTAGATGCAAAGGGGCTGCGGAACCTATACATGATTTCCATGCAATCAGAGTACTTGTGCGTTTCTGTGGCTCATACACTGGGTGAAAGCAGGGCACAGCCTTGAAGCTCACCATGTACAGATGGAAAAGAACAGCTGATATTCAATATTTAATAACAAACCCAGATCCCATCAAAGAGCAAATTTGTGCCTCTCCTATGTACCACAGAGTTTCCATCTCTTTGTGGCTATGAAGTCTTTAAAATAATTCTTAAACAGCCCCAAATAGCAGGGCCACTTCCCGAGTGTACTCCTATTCTTAAGAGACACCATTGACCCAATCTGGTTTATGCTCAGATGTAAGGGTCTCCCTTGAATCTTTTCTAGTGCTGACTGGAAAAAATTTCTATTTTCCCTTTTAAGTGCAGAAAAATTTAACTTTTCACATACACAAAAGAGAAAGAGCCCAAATGAGAGCCTTTGTTCTCAAAAAAGGTAATTGTTTTGTTATAGAAAAAACCTGAAATTATCCATGGAAGATAGATATTTTCAATGGAAAATGTTCATATAACTCAGTTTTCTGTTGAAAAAAAAAAAAAAAAAGAAGTGTTGACTTAGCTGCACACTGTTGACCATCTGTAATCCTTCAGTCTGTCCCTATCCTGCCTCTGCACTGGAACAATGCTTCCTATGGTATATTTACTACTTTGTGTGCCCAAAGAGATTAGAGAATTTACAAAGCTAGCAATAAGCATCTTAAATTGGTTCTTAACAGATTTACCATTAGATCCTTTGGGAGCCAGGTCCACGCTTTTACCCATTGCGGTGTACAATATAGCAGCAAAACACAGCAGCAAAAGCCTGCACCTCAGAAACACTTAGAGCCCAAGTGTGATTAAAACATAGCTGTCATTAGGGTGTTTTTCTGCAATGGAAATCTCTACCTAATTGCATATTAATCATGGTCCATCTTTCAGGCCCATGAATGGCAAGGAACATTTTGAACATTTGTGTCAAACCTGCATAAAATCAAGGTCACTGTGTAGCAGACAGGACCCAGGAATCAGGTCATGTATTCAAGATGTGTCGTGGTTTAAGCCTATAAAACACATGAAGTTGCTCACTCACTCACTCCCCTCTCTTTCTGCCCCCAGTCCCGGGGGGATGGGGAGGAGAATTGAAAGAATGCAACTCGCACAGGTTGAGATAAGAACAGTTTAGTAACTAAGGTATAAC
>JARCZZ010019582.1:0-60716 GCA_030323915.1 Brotogeris chrysoptera | reverse complement strand
TCATAGCAGCCTTCCAGTATCTGAAGGGGGCTTATAGGGATGCTGGGGAGGGACTCTTCATTAGGGACTGTAGTGAGGGGACAAGAGGTAATGGGTTCAAACTTAAACAGGGGAAGTTTAGATTGGATATAAGGAAGAAATTATTTACTGTGAGGGTGTTGAGGCACTGGAATGGGCTGCCCAGGGAAGTTGTGAATGCTCCATCCTTGGTGGTGTTCAAGGCCAGGTGGGACATAGCCTTGGGTGGCATGGTTTAGTGGGAGGTGTCCCTGCCTATGGCAGGGGGGTTGGAACTAGATGATGTTATGATCCTTTCCAACCCTAACTATTCTATGATTCTATGATTCTGCTGTCTACTTTTCTGGCAAGTGCCTCCACCCATTTCTTTTAGTTTTACATCTATCGACAAGGAAAAGAGCTAGAATCATGTAATTGGCCAGCTCTTTATTGATGAGTAATAAATGGCCAACCCTTAGTGATCTACAGAAGAGGACTGACTTGCCTCAAAATATTTTTCTCCGGAACAAAAAAATCTGAAGATCCCTAAACTAAAATGTCACCAAAAAGGTGTCCCGGTTTCACCACAGCACTGTACCAGCTATTAGGAAGAAAATTAATGCTATCCCAGCAGAAACCAGGACAAATGGAGAAGAGATTGCAGCTTATGGCAGTTACTCTTACTTGCCTTTCTTTCTATAGCCTTGTTAATAAAGCCTGTTAAAAATGGGCCATTGGCCATTACTGGTTGTTTAAAACCCCCATGTTCCAAAACAAGAGTTATATTTGGTGAGATATAAGAGAAAGCTTCAGAGCTTCTCTTGGCAGAAAACAATAAGATGTAAAAATTAAATTAATTTTCCTAGTGTTTAGCTAGTAGGAAAATAGTTGTACAGGTAATTTCCTTCTGAAAAGAGCTGATTACCCATTTGTTTACAGGGGATTAATTTTAAAGCTCATTTTTTAATAGGCTTTTTAACTAATGCATTTAAGGATAAATGAATTGAGAAAAGCAAAGGCAAAAGTGTGTGAATGGCTGAAGTTCAAGAATGTGAAAGATGATTTCTGGAAAAAGTCTACAGCCCCTGGAGTCTTGGCAGCATTGAGCCTCCTTCCCAGGAGAATGGAAAACAGAGCAATTGCTGTACTCTGAAAATCCAGACCTCAAACCTCATCTGATCTTGTATCTGCCCTATAGGAATTGAACTGGAATGTGTTAAGTTTTTTTTCTCAAATAGCAAGAGATGCCCATTATATGCTGTCAGAACACAGCATGAACAACTGATAATGAGATTTCTGCTCTCTGTGATGCAAACATTATTGGTAAATGATGATGATGATTTGAACTGATTTGGTAATGGAGTTATGAAAATGCCATTTTTTTAATACTGAAAGTTGTTTCCTGCTTCATGGTTTTTTTTGATACATATATTTTTAAATTTTGTTTTAGGTAAAAGCACGGTCCACTGAGGTATACACGCTTTAAAAGCTTACATTCTTCTCCATATATGGACAGTCTTGGTTCAGTAAAATGGTAATTTTTTTCTGACAAAAATGGCAACTTCTACCATAATGGGGTATCTTGGGAAAGGTACTACAAAAAATAGACACTTGTGGCCCTTATCATGCTGTTGAAGTGTTCTTTGCTACCAATAGTCATGTATTTTAGAATAAGAGTACAAACGAGACATAATGGAAATTAAATTGCACTGTAAACATTTTGAAAAATGGTGATAAAATTCTTAATGGAAAGAAAGTAAATGAAAGAGATTAATAGAAATCAGATAAATGTGGTGTCTGAGTTGTCTTGGTCAACATTATGGCTTTTGTTTTGCTGTTGGTCTAATAAGAAACAGAAGACAGCCTCACAGAGAGATTTTGTGTGAGTGGCATAAAAATATCAGGTTCAGCCCAAAATTAATGTATGTTCAGGTCTCTAGCACAGCCAAAAATTGCTTAGTTGACCACTCTTTGAATTAAAGTGAAAAGTTCCATTGCGTCATTGACACTATTGACAACCCTTGGCTGATGACTACCTGTTTGAGCACTTTCTTCCAATGAAAATATATGTGTAATTTAGTTTTTGAACAGCACTTAATGTTTTCCATGGTTCTTGAACACTGTAAAATAATTCAGTCCTTTAAGCTGTATGAAAATGTCAGCCATAAAAACATAATTTTGACAAGCACAACTGTTACACATAGCAATCATAAAATTAAAAATTAAAATTACTCAGAAGAACACTCATCTCTGAATGAAGCAGGAGACAAGTCCATTCTTTGCCCTCAGAAAGCCTTGGATTGATGTGGAGAATACATTTTTATGATTACTTCCTATTTATAATACAAAGATATTTATGTATCACAGCGGTTTCTTTGTCATGCTGTGACAATAGGCACACTGTATGATACGTCTCACCTTCACAGTTCAATTGGTGATGCTTTTGGAATTTAGTACTTACTGATGATTACTGCAGTGACTCATAAAAAAACAAGGGCTAAATTCTACCCATCAGGTTTTTCATTCCAAATACAAAGATCCATCTGTAAATGTGTGAGTCAGCTTTCACCATTTTACCTTCCTAGAAGGTTAAGTTCATCCTTAATCCTTTTTCCTGATAATCATATTTTGTACATTACAACAAAATTTTGCAAAATGAGAGCACAAATGTGTCATCCTATTCAGCTCATGCAATCTCAAGGAAAAGAATATTTTTATTTGTAGCAATAGCTTCACCTATTTGTATTGGGTAGAAAAAGGAAACCTGTATTTTTCCTCAAATTACTCTTTTCCTTTTTTTTTGACAGGCAATATTTTCAAGTGTTTTGACATTTTATTATTAAATAAATGAGCTTCATTAACCCATCCTTTAGCTGTTGGTCCAAGAATAGACTTCTTACAGTAAAAGACATTGTGAGAATCCCCATTTGTGTGGGAATTCCTGGTCAGAACAGGCTGTCACGTCTAACTTGCATGTTACAATCTCTCCAATACTGTAATTTGAAAACCCCACAGGAATATGATTGTCTCTTCTATTCTTTTTTTCAGTTTGCATAGCTCATCTTAAAAAAGCTGACCAAAACAACCAGAGATAAGTATTTTTTAAATAATGGTATTTTCAGTGGGATAATTCTGAAATGGAAAAGATTATGTGCCTTCCATGTTTATACAGCAATGATGTACCAAACCACTACATTGGGTTTCTGCATCTTTTATATTTAAATTGTGTAAAAATTGAATGGAGTGGCAAATAGAACCATAATTTCACTTACTCATGAAGTTCCAAAAATGAGAAAAGAAGTTCTGCAGCATTGTCTGAAATCTCACATTTTCTATAACTTGTCTCTTGAGGCACTCTATTGACTGGCTACTCAAAGAGATTTTCTTTCATCTATATGCTTCCCTTGTAACTCACTAATTCACCTTAGAATTTTAATGCAAAATGCAGCTGGAATTCAATATATAATCACAGGAAAACCAATGCTACATTGATTTTATATGCTGCAAAATTTGAGAATCTGCAACAAAACTTAGTGTCGCAGTTTTCTCATACTAAAGTTCAACCCAATATTCCCAACAGCCTCCTGTTGGAAGGATGCTCACTATCTGAAAAAGCTATGTTAAGACCTATCTGAACCCATCCTTCTCTTTCACACCCTACCCTTCATTCCATTGCAAAGCATCCCTGTGCTTACTGACCACATCTATCCTGGAACTTGGAAGCAGAATCTGATACTTGTTCCTGTAAGTGCGCCATACCAGGGAGAGGCTGAATCATCTTCTGTATCAAACATGACAAAAGGCCACTCCCAATATCTGTGAGCATTCCCTTAACAGGAGCTGGAAGGCAGTTATTAATGTCCATCCACCTATCTTTCACAACTTTGAAGTGAGGGAGCCTCCTGAGCTGGAGATGAACTTGCAGCAAAACAACTCCTCACTGTCTCGCATCCAGGCTACTTTTCCTTTGAATTTTCTGCTGAGACTGGTTTCATATGGGTTATCTTCACATGCTTCCAAAGCAGATGTTAAAGAGCATTAGCAGTGTGAGCTAGGGTAATGCAGTTGAGAGTAAGTTTGGGTTTGGTTGTCTGAGATAGCACTGACTTAAGAAAGAGAGAGAACTCTAACTGCAGATGGTAATGGCACATTTTTCAAGGCACTGATATTCCCTCTCTCAGTGAAAATTTGGTGACGACCTGGAAAAACTTCTTAAGGCTTTCTTCAAATGACTGTGAAGTCCTCTATTTATTTTTCAAGATTTGTCATGAAAAGCAGTCTGTGTCTCTTGGTGGGCACTTAACAGGAGCTAGAGCTGCTGCTAGCACTTTTGAACTGATGTTTCTTGAACTTCGGTTGGCAATGACACAGCAGGGACCTTTGTTCATGCTGATCCATAAGTGAGAATAAATTGCCTGTATAATTTTGCAGTTGTGGTGGTTGAATCTGGATAGACACCAGGTACCCACCAAAGCTGCTCTCTCACTCCCTTCTTCAGCTGGTCTGGGGAGAGAAAATATAACCAAAGGCTCATGGGTTGAGATAAGGATAGGGAGAGATCACTCACCAATTACTGCCAAAGGCAAAACAGACTCGACTTGAGGAAATGAATTTCTTGCCAATCAAATCAGAGTAGGATAATGAGAAACCAAATATTTAAAACGCCTACCCATCACTCCTCACTTCTTCTTAGGCTTAATTTTCTGCCAAGTTCTCTACCTCCTATCCGAAGAGGGCCTACAAGGGTGGACATGATAGATCAGGTTGGATACAAGGAAGAAGTTCTTTACTGTAAGGGTAGTGAGGCAATGGAATGGGCTGACCAAGGACGTTGTGAATGCTCCATCCCTGTCAGTGTTCAAGGCCAGGTTGGACAGAGCCTTGGGTGACATGGTCTAGTGTGAGGCATCCCCGCCCATGGCAGGGGGGTTGAAACTAGGTGATTTTAAGGTCCTTCTCAACCCTAACTATTCTGTGATACATTCTATGAAGCAACATCAGCATTCAAGAAGATTCTGCACAGTGTGGAGCTAAACCTTCAGAGGGAGAGTTCTGCCTTTTGAATTGCTACAAAACTGGAATTGGATCATATTTCTGCAGCCTCTTTATGAAGCTAGAATTTATTTTTCCTACTGCTGTTACTGGAGTAAAACTTCTGTGCTGTGGGGAGTGAAGGCGATAAGATTTGCATGAAAAAGAGTTTGGGAATGAGCTCTGAAGCCTTGGTGCTTGACAGCTCCTGGGGCGGTGAGTTGGGGCGTTGAAGGACCGGGGAAGCTAAACAAGCAAGCCTTGGGGGGATGGTCGAGGATGTAGTTGTGACGGGAGTCTCAGTTGACGATGTGGGGGTTGTGAGAGGGTCTGCAGCATTGTGATTGGACTATTTACCTGGAGAGTTTTACGGGGGGGCCATTGAGATTGAACGTTGTATGTATGGGCAGGTTGGGAAAGTACCAAACGGGGATAAAAAGGGCTTGATTGTAATGAAGTTGGATTTGAGTCTTCTCATCAACTTGAGTCCGTGTCATGATATGCCACACCTTGCTGCCCTGTCTCCTGGTTTTGGTGAATGGACTCCAGCATGCGTCCCTATTAACCTGAAGGGGGATATCAACATTACTAACTCCAGTGGGACATTTTCTTGTGGTCTGTGGAGGACTGATTTGGTATCTCTCTCTTTTTTATTATATAACTGCCAAATGCCTACAGAAGGAGGTAACAACACGTTACTACAGAGAATGCTCGCAATTGCTTAAATGGTGTTTGAGTGCAGCCTTTGTCCAGCTCTGAAAAGGAAGGGAAGCAGTCACCATGGAATCTCTCCATTAAGAGCTGCTTCTCTTCATTAATGCAAAGAAGCTTAAACAAGTGAATGGATTTTCCTTCCTGATAGGCCACAAACTGAATTACTTCAGACAAATTTTGCTAGGGGAAATGGAGACAGAAATATGATGGCTTATTTTTTTATTTTTTTTTTTTTTTTTTGATTTTTTTTTTAATTATAGTTTTACTGTTCTTACATAGAGAAAACCAGAATGGAGTATGCTTTCTAGGTACTATGGTAGATCTTAGCTCAGTTCAATATCTGGTGTTAGGGTGGTCATCCTGATTTCAGCTCTTCCCCTTACATGCAACAATCAGTATTAGTAAACTGCAGCTGTAATTTGTATGATCTGTATTGAAAACTATAAAAAGGTTGCCGTTTCAAAGTTTTATAGAAGCTCTAAACAAATAATGACTTCAGCGGTCAGATACTGTAATGGAAACCCTGCCTTCTGTCCCAGAAAACCAAAATCTCTGATGTACCTACAAAAATTTTAATGAGTGCAATTAGAAAGAATGATTGCTTAAGATATTCATAGGCTGTTGTTAGGTATTTAGACTGTTCTGTTGTACTTATTTATCAGATGACGAACTGCAGTTCAAGTCATTTAAAAGAGATTCAGCAAAGAATGAGCACTTGTTTGTTCCTTGGTGCACTGCCTCATGAACAGGCATGCAATTTACAAATAACCCTCCAGATGGCTCTCGGAGAAGGCTGGAGCAATTTGCTGTTGAGGGACTGTGAAGTAATGCCTGATAGTGATGAGATCAACTCAGATCGACAAACATAATCGGTGCTGAGGTATTGGAGTAGTTGCATAGCAGAGCTGCAAATTTGCCTAGCTTTGTGCTACAACAGGATATGAAAGCAATGAGTCTGGGTCAGCACTTAACAAATACTGCAGATAGGGTAATGCTATTGGTCTGATCTAATTAAGCAAGTAGCCAGTTTACCACTGCTGGGTAAATTTTTGACTCCAGTGGTGTTCATAGATCTCTATGTGGCCAGAACATCCCCTTATGATTCACAAAACTTTTATTAATCTCCACACAGTTTTAAACTCCAGTAATTTGTTCTTATTTGTTTGGAGAACTGTACCCTTCCTTCTTGATTTTTGACACCTTTTGAAGGTATTAATTTCTGGGTTTGCCCCAAAATGTTTTGGGGATATATAATTTTTAATTGGGCAGGGTTTGTGTTATTCTTTTAAAGTGTTTTGGAATTGAAAAACTTATTACAGAAGAATAAAATATGTAATGATAATAACAGGTTGGAGAATAATTTAATATAGGATAAGAGGTAGCAGCTTTTCCTTCATTATACCAGAAATGTTGCAGTAAGAACTTAATCTGTAGTAAGAATGCTCAAGTAATGAAATCCCTGACAGAAATGTCTGCCCATGTGCGTTCCTGCTGGTGTAATCCCTCTGACAGCTCCTCTGTGCTAATTTTGCACAGCCTGTAATTATCTGTACAGCTGGAGTAGCTTTGTGCTGGTCTGAATCTTGATCTTAGGCAGAGTGTTCCTCTCTGAATAAGGTTTCTGAATCAGGTGATCAGGAGCATGTTAGCCTTGGCAAGGTATTGTTTCTGCTATGGAGTTACATTATGCTAACAAAACAAGCTGCTGTTGTAAAAAGTGGGTTTTGTTTGATGAAGAGAAGATATCTTTTAGAGCTTTACAACATATTGTAAATCCATATTCATTTTAAGTATATGTGTTGTGAGCAAAGAGGTATTTAAAAGATACTTATTTTGAAATGTGAAGGTGTTGGCACTTTTTGACTGACTCCTGCTGTTTTAATTTTTCTCTAAATCTGACAGATACATGCTGAAGCACTGCCTGCATCAAATTTCAAACACATCTCAGTTTAGTTTTCATCTGCCAAATATTCACATTAATATCCTAAATGCCTGAACACCTTAATTGAATCTGCTGGGGCTGTAGGCATTGCTCATGAGTTGCTTTGTACTTACTCAGTTTTCTGTGCCAGACACTTGCTGAGTGTGGATAGCATTAATACCTGCAGCTGCTTAGAAAAAATACAAAGGCGCAAATGACAGAAGAGGGGTGGAAAAGCCACTGCCCATTTTTTTGCCGTTCTCTCCTCAACAAGAAGCAGTCAGGGCATGCAATGTGACTTCGGTCACCTGATGGGCTGCAGCTGCATGGTTCTGTTCTCTCTTCCATCCCACTTCAACCTTGCTGGGCTGATTACAGGCTTCCCCCCAATGTAAAAGTGAACCTGGGCAAACCAACACTGAAGACCAAACAAAATCAAAAGCTGTTTCAAAGCAGGTATCTCAGACAAATAGCAAGCTGAGAGAGCTCAGAAACCAGGCTTCCTGCTTCTGATGCCACCAGGGAGGATGTGAAAGGCAGTTCTTGCTTCTGAGCGAGCCTATGATCTCACCCAGCTGGATCCTCCTCATGCATGTGGAGGTGGCAGGAGCAGCTATAACAAAGCCCTCTGTATTTAGCTGTGCAGTTAGGAGCCAGAGAATGAGGTTAAGTGCAGCATATGTTGGCTAGTTGTGCTGGATAAGACAAAAATCTACCTGGCTGAAGTAGGCAAAGTTCTTACAGAGGTGCATTGAAGCAATCTGTAATAGTTTAATTTGCCTGTGCCTAAAGAGTATTTGCATCTCTGCTTCAACTTGGTAAATACAGAAAAAAGCTCCTTCAAATTGCTGGAATCCTCTTTTACACATTCCTGAAGTGTGTCTGCACTCAGGAATGGCTAAGATAAATGTATTTTTTTGTGACTCCAGTGTCAAGGAGCATATTTAGGACTTTTGAAAGTTAATATAGCATTGATGATGGTCTGCATAATAAAATAATAAAGAAGGTAAGTTAGCTGGAAGGTACAGTTAGCCAGAAGGTCCAAATGCTACAGCTGTGCTGCAGCAACAGCAGCCTGGAGTAGCAGTATGCATGCAGAGTTGGCAGAGAACCACATAAAACCAGATTTTTGTGTGAGCACATAAATTCCTTGTTTTGAGCATTTGTTGAAGTATGAATGCTAAGGGGCAGTGTTCAATTATCTGTTTTCTGGAAGGTGGATTTGGTTGAGGTTATCTTTAGGAAAAGACAAAATTGCTGTGTTCATGTGGGGAAGTGAATACTTCCTCATATCTCTCTACATCACACTGGAAAATGAACAGTTGATAAAAAAAAGCAGTAGGCATTGCCAGGGCCATCCTTCCAATGAAAAGATGACAGTGATTTCTAACTCACTAGTCACATGTGTAGGGTTAAACTAGGAAATCCAAATTGCTTTCAAAATAATTTTCTTGAGTGAGAAAATCAGTAGTCAATTCTTGAGGGATTAAACATGATGATGCAAAGGTTTGAGACTCATAGTTGTATTAAGGCCACGTTATATTATTTCAACCCCGAAGTAAGTATAGCTGTGATTGATTTACTATGTGTAAGTGGATAATGGAGAACAAAAAGCCCATGTCTGTCTTTTTAGGTTTAGAGTTTTTTCCCTTCTGTAGGCATTTCATCCCATCTCAAGCCTTGCTAATTTTCAGCATTTTTAGGTATAACTAGATCTATTCTAAGTAACTGGAGTATTTTCTAACTATCTGGTATTACTCACCAGCTGGCTGGTGTCCTCTGACATTCTCTAAATAATGTGCTTGACACAGCTCTGTGCACATGGAGGCATTGTTTTTCAGAGCCCTTTTCAGATGTTGATATGTACATGCTGATAATGCTCTACTGTCTTAATATGTATTTGTATGTGTGTGTGGGGGTCTTGGCACTATCCAAAGTCATAGCAATTTGACCCATTGTAAGGGTTTCAGATAAACTCTTTTGGTTGCACTGCATAGAGACATGCAGCCAGGAGTTGATTAGCTACAGGCACTAGATCTCCCTGCCCTCCTCTGACCACCTCCAGAAGAGAAACAGGTGCACGACACTCGAGTCAGACTTGGAAGTGCAGCACTTATAACACACCACGTTACAGGACACTGGCTTTGATCTAAGTTGCTATGAGTCTGCTCATCACTGGTAGCTCAGAGGCTGAGGTGTGAGCTGCTCTGCCACCGCTGCAGTGTGTCAGCAGCCTCGAGAGTGGGGCAATGCTGGCTGGTAAGGGTGCCAACTGCAGCCACTGACACAGCTCATCCACCGAACATGCATCTAGCACTCTGACATCACGTCATTCACATTCAGCTTGCTCACTCAAACCCCTATCCTGCATAAACTTTCCAGCTGGGTGTCTAAAATGGATAGAAAACAATCCTATGTTGTTTTCTCTTTTTGTTTTTAATAGCATGTACTATGAGCACATTTGGGAACGTGAGATACAGACATCAACATCTTCTAGAGATGTAGGGATGTTTGTCAGACCTAGAATTTGGCTTCTTCCAGTGATTCTTTCCTACTTTAAGGTGCTGAGGCACTGATTACACACCTGCAGCATGATTGCCTTATGTCTCAATATCTTTTTGAAGTGATGCGAAAGAAATGAGGAAGACCTCATCTGCTTGCTATTTTACTATAAAAGATGAAACAAAGACTTTCTTTCTAGCTCAAATTCTGCTGTCTAGTAAAAAGATCAATTTGCGTTTCAAAAGCAGCATTTTCCAGCTAAAACCTCCTTATATCGTTATATGAAGCAGACCAAGGAAACAATGCTGATTCCAGGAAAAGTATTGAGAAGAATAGCATTTGAAAAGATCACAGAAGCTTTAACCAAGATGTTCCAATACTTAATGATTACTCTTTGTGAAGCAGTCTTCATTTGATGGACAGGATATTATCCCTGTAGAAATATTGAAACACCAAAATGCATGGACCTAAGTCTACAGTGCTTTCAGTCATTGTGATTGAAAGGGTTATATTGACCCTAGAGAGTTCTAGGGCCAGAGGCAATCTCTGTTCCTATGTGTATTTTCTTGCATCTGATTTTGGTGTTGTGTATACTACAGGAAATGGCAACAGAATAATTTTATATATAGCATACCCACTCTGTTTTTTACATTTTCCTGTCTTCTAGACAGCACATGTAGTACCTTAAATGTGCTAATGTTTAGTTAATACATCTTTTAAAATTTCAGCATTTCTTAGAGATTACGTCTTAGGAAACTGATAGTTAAGAATGTAAATATAGCTTTTCTTTTTTTTTTTTTTTTTCGGTGGGAGGGGTGGTTTGTGAAAGGAAGAAGAAGGAGAGATTGGATGAGATGAAAGAGGAGGGATAAGAGGTTGAGGGATGGGAAGGAAAGGGACAAAATTAGTGCTATGAATTATAAATAAAACCATTATTAATCTGAGATTTAACGTTACAAAAGATTAAAAAATATATGAATGGGAGTATTTTCAGAATTTGCAAACAGAGCTACTAGGACCGTATGTCCTAGATAATTCTCTGTCTTTGGAACCTATATGGAAATTTCTGTTACAAAAATCAATAAGCAGCAGCCTCCAAAGGAACAAAAGAGAACATAAGAAAACCAACCATGCCCTCCTCCAACATGCTGTAGATGGGAGCCATGTGTATGTGTCCATCTGATCTGCAAAGCAAGTATTTAGGGTAACAAAGTCCTTCAGGACCGCATACAGAAACTGTGAAAGCACTTTGGGATCTGCAGTTGTTAACTCTAAGTTTAGGGGAGCTCCTAGACAGTTATGAGGATGTAGGTAGCTATAAGTCTCTGGCATGGCTCACCTATTTATTTCATGAACAAATATTCTGAATACTGTTTATTATTTGGTATATTATGAATATAGTATAAAAAGATTTTGTGTGTAAAGTAATAGTTGACGCGATACAGGCTTAGGAAAAGAATGAATGTGAGAGAAGGTTAAGTTATTCCTTGCTTACATACAGACAAGAGAAATGGGAAAGTGTTTGCCTTTCTGCTGTAGCCCAAATATCACATGTGGGAGATAGGCTTCACAGAACATTCTCTTTGTGTATTAAGTAGAGATTTGCAGCTCATACCAAAAAGAAATTAGGACTTCATGGTGGGATACAGAGTGTTAGAGACACTATAGAGATAGATATTGCTTTTGGTACGTAAGCTGAGTTTGTGTAATCATCTATTTTATTGTGAAAAGCTTGAGCTCTTCTGCAATGCTGGCTGTATCTCAAACACCTTGTTTTTCCAAAAGATGTCTCTTGTATCTGTTCTGTCTCAATAAGCCTTCTTCAGTAAAGAGTCGTGTGTACATATTTTCAATTTCATCTTAACAACAGAAAAGTTTAATCCTTCACTGTTTTCCAATCCAACCTCAGTGCTGATGTTTCATATGAGTCAACTACCAAACCACGCTTCATTTTTGCTTTATAAAATGTAGATTGTTCCAGAAAAATAAGTACAGTTTCTGAATGCAATTGTTCTGTAACAAAACACATTAGAACTGCAGAAAAATATCTAAGTCAAATTTCTTATAGGAAGCCTCCTCCCAACTTAGGCACTATCTCTGAATATTCAGATACTGAACAATTTTATGCAGATGAAAAATAGGATTGCTTCTATGTGTAAAGTTAAGTCAGTGAAGAACTCCTTAAATTATGATGGCACTGAAGAAGATTAACCTAATGCATTACTTGAAATGAGTATCACTTATAATTCATGAAAGGTCACTCAAAAATACACTCTCATTCAGAGACAGAAAAATAGAGAAAAAATAAAGTAAGGTCTGACTGTTGCCTACTTGAAAAACCTGATTTCTTTAAGTTTTTTTTGCCTGCCTCACATCTTCATGAACTGCCTTAATTCCTGAAGTCTGTGTGACATTAGAAACATCTCTACATCTTACTTAGCATTGACAAGAAATGGATTTTGGAGCTTGTTAGTATTTAATCTCAGCTGGGGGATCCAGAGTTCTACTTTGATGCTTTCAGAACAATTCAGGAATTCAGAAGTGTGTTCCCTCTTTGCTCTGCTGCTGTGTACCAGTCCTCATCAAATACCCTTTCAATTTAGTCCTTCCATATTTTTTAGCCCTGTACTGAATTATATATGAAACTAATGGGAAAGTCTAAAGTAGGATCATATTATTAATAAACAAAAGCTAACCATAATCTTGGACTGGCAGGAATTTCGAAAAACAATACACTTGAATTTGTGTAAGCCTTGGGACTAATTGTCTTATTTTGCATCCTGGTATTATTCCTGTAAAGGAGTCTTGCTTTTGAAAAGAAGAGGGTTTAGCAATTAGAGAAAAATGTGTATAAGAAGTACTGCTTGGATTGGTCAGCCTTTTAAATCCACTTTCATACATACTGTGAATGAAAAAGTGACTTTGTAGCAGGCAAGGAAACAGAAAATCAGGATCCTTTGTGCACATTCAAAGAACATATTTATTCACATGTGAAAACAGCTTTAAACAGTTCAACTGAATAAAAATATTGCATATTTTCATCTTTGTTTACCATATCACTTTAAAGCTGGGCTTTGAGAAAGAGAAAAATTCTGGTCTGGCAGAACCTTTACTGCTCCTTGGCCTCCATCCTGACACATTTTTATGTAAGGGATTATCTGAGTGGTATTGCAGTGTCTATCCTGCCACTTTCATTCTCTTCAGCTCCCAACCCTTTTTCCGCATATAATAGAAAAGCAGAGTCATTGAGGTTGGAAGGCACCTTTGGAGAAAGTCTAGTATAAATCTCCAGCACAAGAAAAGAGTCAACTGAGGTGGGTTGCCCAGGCCACGTCCAGTTGAGTTTTGAATATCTCCAAGGGTGGAGATTCCGCACCCTCTCCGAGCAATGTCTGCCAGTGTTTAATTACCCTTACCATAAAAAAAAAAGTTCTTTTTCTTACATTCATGTGGAATTTCCTGTATTTGAGATTGTTCTCATTGTTCTTATCCTGCCACTGGGCACTGCTAAGAACAATTTGTCTTTATCATCCTTGCACTGTCAAGTGCACATTTTTACAGATGTGCAAGATCTTTCTGAGCTTTCTTTTTTCTGCATGAAAGAAGATCCGGATTCCTCAGGCTCACCTTCCATGAAAGATGCTTTGGTCCCCTCAGCACTTGCGTGGCCCTGCACTGAACTTGCTCAGGTATTTCCGTATCTCTTTTATGGGGGAGCCCAGAACTGGGCCCAGCGTTACAGATGTATCTCACCAGTTCTGAGAAGAGAGGAGGGATCACTTGCATGACCTGGTGGCAAAGCTTTTCCTGGTGCAGCCCAGGAAGTTGCTGCCCATAAGGATGCATTGCTGTTTCATGTTCAACTTATTCACTAATAAATGGACCTCGAAATAATAAGGACTAATTGAAATAATAATGGACTAATAAGGACCTTGAAATAATAATTGAAATAATAATGGACTAATAAGGACCTTGAAATAATAATGGACTAATAAGATGGACCTTGAAATCCATCTCTGCAGAGCTGCTTTCCAGCTGATGCCTGCAGTTATTCCTGCCGAGGGGCAGGACTTTGAATTTCCCTTTGCTGAACTTCATAAAGTTTCTGTTTGCCCATTTCTCCAGCTTGTGAAGTCCCTTTGAATGCACACATCTGGCATATTAACTATTCCTCCGAGTTTTTTATCACCTGCAAAATTGCTGAGAGTGCAGTTAGTCCCATCGTTAATGATGTTTAAACAGTGTTGTTACCAGTATCAGTGCCCGGGGTACACTACTGACAACTGGCCTTCAGCTGGACCTGTGACACTGATCACAGCCCTTTGAGCGCCGCAGTTCTGCCAGTTTTTAATCCACCTCACTGTCCACTTATACAGTCTGCACTTTGTTTGTCTGGGGGGCTGTGATGAGAGATGGTGTGGAAAGCCTTGCTAAAGTTAAAACAACCTCTCCTCCTCTCCTGTCACACCAGGCCACTCATCTCATCACAGGTGGCTATCAGGTTGTTCAGGAATGATTTCCCTTTCATAAATCCATTCTGACTACTGCAAATAACCTTCATGTCTTTTATATATTTGGATTGTTTTGTTCATCACCTTGCCAGGTGAGGCTAATCAGCACGTAGTTCCCCAGATCCTCCGTTTTCTTCTTGTTGTAGGTAGCAGCAACATTAACTTCCTGTCAGTCCTTAGGAACACCCTTGGCCCTCTAATTACCATGATCTTTCAAAGATGATTGGGAGTCTCACAGTATCACTGGTTAGTCCCCTCAGCACCCATTGGTGCATCCTGTCAGGTCGCATGGACTTCTGGATGTCCATGTTATCGAAATGTTCCCTAGCCTGTTCCTCTTCTACAAGGGGTAAGTTTTCTTGATCAGCACTTCCCCACTGGTCTTCTCACAACCTGCAGTCTGCCAAGTAGCTGCAAGGGAGTAAACCAGCTCAGCCATTTTGAGACCAGCCCAAGGAAAGTTCTGGATAGGGTACCTGGCTGGCCAAAGTATGAGGGCTATCTGCATATCTCGCCATGAAACAGGGACACATGTGTTGCTTCTTCACAGCTAATGACAATGTGGTTGGTGTGGCTCTGTGATGTGCACCCAAAAGTAATCAGGAATACTACTATTTTGGTTACACCATTGCTTGTGCGATTTGATGGAGATGATGTGTATACTATACTATCCTTCCTGCCATCATATGTCTGCACTGGAATAAAGGATGCCACTTCTTGATCTGGACAGTAAAAGGAGCCTTGTCAGTACATTGTTTACAGTACTAGAGTTTGGTTTTTTTTTTAAATCCTCCACTATGAGTGAAATGCAACAGTACTGGGTTTGTCTGCTACATAAAATTCATTTTAGTGTTCCTGTTGTTTGTAAGTGGGCAAAAGACACTTAGGAAAACAGCTGGAAAAAATCTTGGAAGTAAGCTTAGGAGATATATGTATTAGGAAAATGTATTTTATTGGACGACAATTTTGGGCAAGATTGTTCCCAGCAGCAGCCTTTCATATGACTTCTGTGCTGTCTGTTCTCTGGAGTAAATCAATGTTTTCATTGCAGGTGAGAAATCTGGCACAGAGTTAACCACCTGGAGATTACAAGGACTCTGCACTGGCAAAGAGACCACCCAAATACTGACATTCCACTGTGCTCAGATCAGTGGTAAGAAATGTCACAGGTATGCGCTTAGAAATACATGCTGAAGACATGAATCCTTCAGGAGAAGGGTAAAAGCTCATAGTTTACAGAAGAAATCTGGTAAGAATACATTACCATTGACTGGAACACAATGCATTTTAATACTGTATGCATATGAATGAATTAATGAAATGGAAGCTAGGGCAGCACACAAATTGCACACTGTAGAGCTGTCAGTTCATGTGCTTCTAAAGGCACTGTGAGAAGCTGACAAAATAAATGAGTTATTTGCAGAACTGCAAAGCGGAGTCTGCTGCTATGGTAGCAGAGGCACAGACTGAGAAGGGATGTTTCCTGCTCGAGGAGCAGCTTATTGGTTTAGAGCTTAGCACACTTGATTCATTCAAGAATTAAGCATGTTTTTTTTTCTGTTCAGTCCCCATACATCTGTGTTTTAGACCTTTCTGCCTTTAGTTATTCTGATGTGGGTCCTCATCCCATTGTGGTTAATGTGTTTGCCTGTGTATACAGTAGGAGACAGACTTTGAAATGATAAAGCCAGGCCACTGTGTATGGATGAGAACATGAAAATTTGTCACCAAAATTTTATCATGGCTTCTAAGGAAATGTCTCTTAAACTTCTGCAGTAAATTTAGCCATTTCATTTACTCCCAGAAACATGGGAGTTCTCCTTCCCTTCCCCACTGTGAATGCCTCTTTATATGACATGTAATATAGTGAAGTTTTAATTCTTCTTTATAAGAAGAAGTTTTAGTGTATCTCTGCTTCTAAAGATTGTGAAGTGCTCAGGTCACAAATCTGTTAGTTGAGAGATGACTTGGTCATTAAAACCTTTACTGAAAACAAATGCTGTCTGGCACTTACTAGAATCAGATGGACATGGACAATTATTTCCTGTATCAGCATCGTGCTAATTGCAGTGACTGTTTGGAATGTGTTTTGGAGGATTTGGACTTGAAATATTTCCCAGCTGAAAGCCTTGTGATGTTAAGGGAGGAACCCCTGTGCCCTGGTGGTACTGAGTTTCTGCAGGGTGTTTATGTGAAAAGTGTTTGGTATTTTTGCAGTTTTGATTATGGCTGTTACATGATACATGTGCTATGACAGACAATATGAAGATAAAGAAGTAAATGAATTTTCACAGATTTATGGAGGTTTACTTTATTCTTCCCTGCAATAGTGACTTGTCTGCATTAAGAGTATTCCTAAGATAGCTTTTCCTATGGAATTTCCTTTGTGGTCCTGTCCTGAGGCCTTTTTCCTCTAAGGCATGTGCTGGTGGTAGTCAGCATGGAGCATGGAGCAGGCCTAGACCTGTGTCCACAGCGTAACATTGCTTTAAAAATAATCCAATTACACAGTGTTGTTTTTGTAATATGTGTTGCAAAGCCAGACGCTTTCAGTCCTTCCCAAGTAACAGCAAGTATCTCTAGCCTGTAGTGCTTGCAGTGGCTGCAGACTGTCTGGGCTACGTGGGAATGTACTCCCAGGACTCTAAGCCTCTGGATTTCATTCCTGTTTGCTACCAAGTATGGTTCCATTTGCTCGTGTTGTGTCAGACTTACAGGCACGCACACAAATATTTGTGGTTTTGTTGGATTTTCTCTTTCCTGCAAGTCGAGGACTTCAGCACCAATGAAAACTTACACAATCGTAGAAAATCGACATAGCTTTTTATTTGCCTGGGCTGGTTATGCCAGGATCTATGCTTGGTTGTCATGGAGTCAGCCAGTGAACTGCTCTGGCTCCATCACTGACCTGAACAGAAGAATCAAAGCCTTTGTTTACATTGGTGGGAGGCAGTTTGGTTATTAATACTGAACAGATGCCATGCACTGTATGAGAACAACTATGAAAGTCAGGCAGGGTACCTTTCAGTATCTGATGCAATATAAGATTATGGGATGCAGTCCTGCATCTGCCCAACCAAATGTGAGTACAAAATGCAGGAGAAATGTTTGGTTTGCAGAGCCCAATTTTCTTTTCAGTATCAGCCTCCTGTCAGGCATAAAATTAGGTGTTAGTTAATGTATAATGAGAGTGCCCCTATTTCTGTGTTTTCTTAATAATGTAAGGCCATTCATTTATAAATCTCTTTTTTTTAATTTTTATTTCCATATTCATGTTTTCCTCTTTCTCATGCTTCCTATTTAAATCTCCCTGTTTTTTTTTTTCACAGATTCTTACTGGTGATGCTATAATCTAGGCATTCTAACAGATGCTGTTTTGGAGATATCCAGACTTTAACTAGAGCAGGAGTTTAGTCTCTTGGTATCATAGAATCATAGAATAGTCAGGGTTGGAAAGGACCCCAAGATCATCCAGTTCCAGCCCCCCCTGCCATGGGCAGGGACACCTCCCACTAAATCATGTCATCCAAGGCTCTGTCCAACCCAGCCTTGCACACCCCCAGGGAAAGAGCATTCACAGCTTCCCTGGGCAACCCATTCCAGTGCCTCACCACCCTTACAGTAAAGAATTTCTTCCTCATATCCAATCCAAACTTCCCCTGTTGAAGTTTGAACCTGTTACCCCTTGTCCTATCATTACAGTCCCTAATGAAGAGTTCCTCCTCAGCATCCCTATAGGTCCCTGCCCATGGCAAGGATCAGGAACTGAGTGATCTTTAAGGTCCCCTCCTACCCAAACCATCTCATGACTCTGTGATTCATTCTCTGGCAGACTGTCTCTAATGGGCAGACTGGCAGGGTGAATAGCCAAAAAGAAAGGTTCTTTCAAAGTCCTTAGCATTGACATTAAATTGGCAACACTTGCACCAGTCCCAGTGAAGACCATGCTGCCAACCTTTAGATGTTTCTGACGACACTGAAGAGTAATGCATAGCCATGAACAAGGAGGTGCCAGCAGTTCTTTTCTCAGACCAAAATATAATTGCTGCTCCCACAACATGCAGAAACACTGCATAAAGCTCTTTTTCCTATAATTTTACTTGTTGCATATGAATTACAGAAAGTGTTTGAAGACTCCAGTTGAATTATGACCCTGTTATCCAAAGTAGCCCGTGTTCTTATCCTAAGGGACAGATCAAAAAAGCAGAGGTTGATATTGTTAATTTACCATTTTCTTTGTATAAAGTGGTATAGTACATACAGGTAGCCCAGAAAGATATTTGATAATACTGAATTTTTAGAAAGGAAATTACAGGTTCCAGTTTCCTTCATATCTTTTATATTTAGGTTCAACTGTAGGCTGGTAGTTAATTACATTTTCTTGAGATTGTTGACACAGACCATTCATATGTGTATTTCAATAAGCAAGTACAGATTCCTGGGTATTTTGATTTCTGCATAATGCTGAGATCCTTACTAATTATGTTATTTTAAATGACTCGTCCTGAAGGTGTTTCCTTGACCACTAAAAACTATATCAGGATAAATTATCATGTTGTAGGAACTAGTGTTCAGTAGCATGCAGCAATGTCAAACGAAGTACAGCTCTTGTGTGCTTCTTTTTTTCAGAAATCTGGGTGTTTTTGGGGGGGTTGGGTTGTTTTTTTGTTTTTTTTTTTTGGGGGGGGTGTTTCTAAGTTGGTTTTGATAAGTCATTAGAGAATGCATGACTTTATCTATCCGAGGTCTGCGAATGCGGCTCAAAGATGACACCAAACATGTAGCAGGTAATGCAGAGGAAGCAGTCTTTTCTACTCAGTTTTTTTGCCATGTATTAGTTTGGCTTGTTTTTGTGTGTGTGTGTTTTTTTTTTTCCCTCAGATAATATGAGAATATGTTTCAGGCAGAATGAAATTGTCTTTAAAAAATTTGTGGTTCTAGCTCTGCAGAGAAATGTCATAACAGAAATCAACATTTTTGCATACTAAAGGCCGATTTCTTCTTCAGGGCTGCATGATGCCTTTTCTTGGCACCCTTAAGTAATAAGGGGTTTTGAAATTTTCCCCAGTTATGCAAGAAATAGGAAATATTTTTTTCACATTTGATTTTAGGAAAAAAAAAAGACAACCATGAGAAATTTCTTAGAGCTTCTGAGAGCTGATTCTTGAATATAAAGTCACGCGTGTGATAATCCATTTTTGCCTGTGCAAGGATTTTTCCTCTAAATCATAATTTATAACCAAAAGAAGAGAGGACAGTGGATTATTTTTTAAACTTGCATATATTTTTTTATAGGCAGATTCACAAGCCTGAAATTTTGAAATTCTGCCAGCTGAATAATGGCGTGTTTCTATGAAGAGTTACAACCCACGTGCATGCCTACAGGACATCTGAAGTTTCCTTCAGATATGCCAGGACAGGATTAGTACATTGTTTTAAAATTTATATATGTGCACATACATACATAAATCTGTAAGTATACATATATGTACGTGCATACATACAATATATATATACATACAATATACATATACATGTATATGTACACATGTATATGCGACATTGCCACTTATTTTTCCTAGGCTAATCTGGACCTAAGAGTTTAAAGGCAGCAAGCCATACAGTGCTCCAGAACAAGTTATGCATACATCAATATTCTGTTTACCACAGATGAACTGCAGAAGGCACAAGAAAATGTTCCTTTTTACACCTAAGAAAGCATCAATTTCCTAAGGCATCTCTACACAAAGATCCCAAATTCATGGGCTCTTACTAGAGCTCCCTCTGCTTTTTACACTTCTATTTGGTAGCTGGGTTCCTTTTGCTGTCATAATTTTTGTAGAATTATCCTGCTGAGTGAATCACAGTGCTGACTGTAAAAGAAGCCTGGCTGAGTACTGACTTTCATCTTTGATCTCAGGTGAAGACTTTGCAAGTGTGGCTCAGCAGGTAGGTGACTGCCCCTCCTGATCACTTTACATTTTGAAAGTGTCTTATCTCCCACAAAGATTTCTTCGTCTTTCCTTTTCAACATATTCTCTTTGCTGAATCCACAAGAGAAGAAAAGCTTAGATGTAGCTGGAAAATGGGGACATCTTTTCCCAGGGGTAATACATATTCACCTTTTTAAGAAGCTGCTCCATCCATACCAAAACAACATTTCATAATAGCAACATCCAATGCACTACATGAAGCCTGCTTTGTTTCTGCAGCAGCAAACTCCTTTGTTGGTATAAAGGTATAAAGATCCCAAGTGCACATAAAGATCACAAAGTGCAGCACAGCATTTTTCAGATGTAGTGCCTTGCTCCTGAAAGCATATAATGTCTTGGATGTAAAACCTTGTTTCTGTTCAGCTGCGTTAGCATGGCATCATGCTAATGGGTCTTGTAGCTTGGGGTCTTGCAGCTTGAGGTCTTGCATCTATGCTACAGCAGCTATCCTATATTGGCTTCTGAACCCAGTGTGGTTTTCACTCTGTCATCTATGCTTTGCTCCACAGTGTGATGCGGACATGACTTACACGACTCTCTTTTTTTTTTTTTTTGGGGGGGGGCTTCTATCTAGAGCTGTTCTACTTATTGAGGAGAAACCAGCAATTTGATATTACAAAAATGCAGAAACCATGGGGCTTTCTTTCTTCCTGTCTTCCATGCCATTGCAGTGAGATCATAAATATTGCAGTGTTCTTGCGCTCTGCTTTGGTGCCTTGAACACTGAAGTACTCCAGAGCACAGAGCACATCAGATTCACACTGGGTATCCCAGCTGAGGTCTTAGACTCAAATGAGGTAAAATTTGGTATATTTTCAACTTTATAAGAAACACAAATCAAAATTATAACTTTGGAGGACGAAACTGATGAACTGGTCCCAAAATAAAGAATCTTCCTGAGTTCATGATAGAACAGTTTTAAATGGACTACTAGAATATTATAACGTGTAGCATCAATGTTTTTTGATACGCAATGAGTAAACGTTTCTAATAGCTTAGCACTTTGCCTCCCATCAGGAGATTTAATGGTGTAAGTCAAATCCTCAGAAGATTTCAGCAATTCTGTAAGACATGTATAAGCACCAGTATTTCTGCAAGAAGAATGGAAATGCTCAGGGCACGGGAGCTCTGGGTTGTGCTCAGGATTGTACTTGATTGTTGTGGAAACAAGGAAAAGAGCAACTCCTGCACCTGCTGGAAAGTCTTCCCATGTCTCAGCCTGCTTCAAGTGGATTAAGTTACTTTCTTTTCAGGAAAATCATTGGTAGAAAATGTATTACTGCAGATATACTGCTAAGGTCTTGTTAAAGCCAATGATATTAGGAGATTTGTAATTAAATAAATGTAATTTTTTTCCTCTAAGAACTCTATCTGTCCTGTTGCAATCCAATGGGTTGCTAGTGTCTCCAATTGCAATGACTGTGCATGCCTTTTACTTCCTAATACCAATGTCTATCAGTTTCCTTGCCTGTGAGAGCTGAAACTGGAAATCAGACTCAAGTTGCTATTTGGGCAAGATTTCCTTAATGTGCATTTTCCTTGTGTGCTTTGCAATCTTGCAGCTGACTAACAAGCAGATGTGCTTCAGACTCCACTGTAGGATGAGAGTACAAGTGTTGTACAATACACTTGTTTACTTTCTTCCCATATTGCTTTTATTTTTTTTCCTCCTCCAGCAAGTGTGCTCCTAACCTCTTGGGAAGCTGCTAGTCCAGAAATATAAACACTTCTGAAATTGTTCCCAGTCTTAGATTTCTGATATCTGTTTCCTGGGATAGTCAAATTAGAAAGGGTCCCCAAAGTAATGTCTGTGGATTCTGTCACTGCAGCAGGGAGGGTAGCCTCAGACAGAAGATCCCTATAAATGCCCAATATAAAAATAGGAATAAAGATATTCGTACCTTGTGTGAATACTTTGGGAAATATAAACTGCACAGGAGACAGAGAGCAATAGTAATCATTCTTCTACTATGTGTTTACTCCCTCTTCACTATCTATCTTCTGGGATTTGGTGGACTTTTACGTAATGCTTCTCATCTGTTCAATATTAACAGCTACTAGTAAAAACCATACACTTAAGCAACTGTAATCTAAATTGCATGAAGATAAAGGAACTATAAGGTCTGTTTGCTGTTGGAGTTATTAATGGGCTGAAAGTCTTAAGGAATGCTGAAAGTTTTGCTACTTGCATCGATAGCATCTACATTCATGCTAGTCTGCTAGGTTGCTCCCAAATGATCAGCTCAGTAGAAAACCACTTTGCTTATATTCGTACCATGAAGGTGACTCCAGAACGCACCTACGGCACACTGCATAGTAATAAGTAAATGGGTAATATCTATCCCTTGGGGCCTTGGCAAAGCATGTCTAATACTTCTGCCTTAAATTGTCTGCTTCTGGCCTATCTTTGTGGGGCAAACTGATTTATGCTACAAATATACCAGCACTTTGTGGCAAAAGAGTGAGGAGATCTCGAAGCCTATCCCATCTCTCCTATGGAAGAAATGCTTGTTTGGGGAATCAGCTGAACAAAGCAGCCCTGGGGAACAAAGCTTAGGTCATTGCACTGCAAATGTAAGATAAAGCCCTTTGGGGATTGTGCCAATTCATTATGCTCCCCACAGCACCCTGTCAGGGGGTAAAGCAGGTGTAGAAGTGATAAACACCTTATCTGTGCTGGAAAGGAAAATTCTACTGTTAGTTTGCAGGACAAAAATGAAATTTATTTCCATTTGCAGGGGTTGTGAGCAAACAACAGGATACCTGAGTCCTGCAATCTTGTCACAGTTACAATGGGCAGAAAACACTGTCTCCTGCCTCAGTATGTAATTGACAGTTTGGCCTCTAAAACAACAGTATGAGGCCAACTGTCCAGGCAGCTGATTTTTGTCTGTGACACACAGCAGCCCCAATGGGTACCGCAGCACTTTTAACATCACGACTCTGTCGCCAGGTTTCATTTGCACAGAGCTGAAGTCATGGGGGGCCTGACGTTTGAAATGATTCAACATCAGTCTGGAGTAATCTTTTCTCAGTCATAGGCCTGCGGCAGTGTGCTTCCCTTGTTCCCTTCCTCTGTACCCCTCCCTCCCCCAGCCTATACTCCTCCCTAGGAAGTTTAGGATGCAAAGGAGTCCTTCCTGAACATCCTGACTCAATAGGAGGGTTTCCCTGAAAGTTTTGTATGAGCCTGTCCCCTGTGCAGTAAATAAGCAAGTGTACCTTGTTATTGATTCTCTCTAAACCACGAGCATAGTACCACTGAGCTTTGTTAACTCACTGCTTTATACCCATAAAGTACACTTTGCTTCTGTCTTACAAGTGAAGTGCACAACTTCACTTATGACAAGTCCTGTGCTGAATACAAGGAGCCATGTGCACTCTGCACTTCCTGAACAGGAGAGACCATTATCCGACTTATTTTCAGACTACAGAGAACCTTTGGCTCCTTCCTACAGACTTATTGTTGTAGCAGTCTCTCTTGACTGCTATGTGAGCACTTTGGAGATGTCGCTGGACAAAGACGGGTGACTCTTGCTTCAGCAGCGGATTCAATTAGGCAAGGTTTCAGCTGGGCCTATTCTCGGCATATGGTGGTGATTGTGAAATGGATAGAGATTCTCCATGCAAGAGCTGTGCCAAGCCTGCACCTTCCTTCCTCCATCTCTGCCTGCTTTCATCCAGAAGATGCCACATGAACCACTTGCTGTCTCTGAGAAGTGATCTCACAGGCAAGTGGCGCCTGGCTGCCCAGTCAGTACAGGACAGCGAACTTTGGATGACGGAGATGGTTGCACATGAGGTGAGACTGAGAGGACAGTGTGTCATAGATACCAACTTCATGTGTTTGACCTTCAAGTAGATAAAGTGGTTTGAGGTGCAGAGAAGGTAAGACAAGGACATCCTTGGAACCTAATATTGTGACACTGGACAAACAAGCATGGCTCTGAAATGTATTTCTGTGTGCTCACAGATGCACTGCCTACTCCAGTTGTGAAACAGCCCTGTGTGGGATCTGTGGGGCAACATGCTCTCTGGTGCTCATGATGCTCTCTGTCAAAGGACGTAGCTTGGTAACATTGGATGGCATTTGCCAGGGATTTTCCAGATTATCTATTTGTCCTCACTGCACAAGGACATAACCCGAAGGTTTGGTGCGTTCTATATGGTCCTTACTAATCCTCATGGCGCCTGGGCTGGAGCACTGCTGCCCCAGCAGATGGCATGAGCTCCAGTCCCATGACAAGGTGAACACAGATTTGGCCTTGAGAGAACCAAATGAATGCTGAGAGTGCAGTGGCTATAGTGTTGACACAGCCGTATGTATCCCAGTGCTATATGAGGATCATTTGAGCTCTGGCAGCTCCATCTAGCCTTTGGAAAACTACCTTGATTTCACTGTGTGGTGTAAAAGTGGGAGTGGGTGAGTTTGGGTTCACGTTGGCAGTTCCTGCAGGGTGGTTTTCCTAGGGGTGTTTATCCTGATGGTAAAAATGAGGCACGACTGGAAATGGGGTAAGACTGGCTCCAAATGCAGAACTGTGTATTAAAAATGCATTTTGGAGGTAGGCTGTCTTTATAGCCTAAGATACTACTAGCTCACCAGAAATCTTCTTGCCTCTAACTGGCAATGATTGCCCTGTTGCTTCAGAAGCTTGTGTTGTAGTTTAAGCCCCTCACAAAGTTTGCTCATTCGCTCCCTCCTCCTTCCCATCCCCCCGGGACAGGGGGAAGAAAGAGGGGGGAGTGAGTGAGTGAACTTCATGAGGGGCTTAAACCACAACAGCTTGGTTGTCTGGTTTGCCTCTGGCCCCAGTTTGGGTGAACTGGTGGTGCTGTCACTTTGCCTCATGTCACAGGCCTGCAAGTGAATGCTGGTACCACTCAGGTCACAGGTCAGCTGCAGGCAGGCAGAGGATAAAGCAATATGCCTGCAATCTCTCCCTGCTTTCCATCCTGATTTATGGCTGGTTTGGGGTACATTTGTATTTTGGTAATTGGGAAATCTAATTAGATATCTTGGAGTCCTAGTTTAGTGGCTTTTATGGTTCTAAGAGATTTTGAGAATAATAATCTGTGATGACTTGGGACCCATGTTCCATTTGCATGTAGAGTTTCTATGATGGTGAGTAACTGCTATAATTGTGTGTAGGGATTTATACTGTTTGCCTTGTCTCTGGTTTTAGACTTAGGGAGACAGTTGACATAAAAGGCTATATTTGATAGGAATGCAAAACCAGAAATCACATTCTATTTACATAAACTGTGTATTTTTGACAACTCACAGATCAGTTGACAGAAAGGTAAAATTTTGCCACTCTTTTAACTCCTGGTTAACCACCACAGAAAAGCTTGATAATGAATGAGTACATACAAGGGCATGGAATATATGCTAATAGTGTTCTGATTAAGCAGCATTCACTGCAATTATATGTCATTAGGTAAATAATTTCTGAGGGAGATATACTAATTAGGTGTGTTTCCTCATTGTAAATTTCATGATTAAGAGGAATTTACTATATTTACAACAGGCAACAAAAGATATTCTAAACCAATCATGCCAATATTTACAGAACACAATGAGAAATTGCTTGTACTCCTGTCTCCATCGATAATTATGAAGGGTATATTTAGTTTCCTTAGAGGTGCTTTCCCTCCTTTAATGAATAAAATGATCCATCAGTTGGAAAAGAGTTTTCAGATCCTATAGAAGGTAAAAGATTTTATAACTTTAAATGCCATTATTATTCAGTTCTCTGAGCCTATCTAGCTACCTAGCAGCTGCTTTGCTTATATATAGTAATACTAATACTAATACTAATCTGTCTGGTTTAACATTATATTGTCTCATGTGATGAGTTCACCCTGGATGGACGCCGGGAGCCCACCAAAGCCACTCTATCACTCCCTCCTACCTTGGATAGGAGAAAGAAAATACAACCAAAGGCTTCTGGGCCGAGATAAGGATAGGGAGATATCACTCACCAATTACCACCATGGTCAAACCAGACTTGATTTATGGAAATTAGGTTAATTTTTTGCCAATCAAATCAGAGCAGAATAATGAGAAATGAAATCAAATATTAAAAAAACACATTCCTCACACCCGTCCCTTCTTCCCAGGCTCAAATTCACTCCCTGTTTTCCCTTTCTCCATGTCTCAGTCGGGAATGGGAGTTGTGGTCAGTCCATCACATATGGCCTCTGCCACTTCTTCCTCAGGGGAGGACTCCTCACACTCCTCCCCTGCTCCAGCTCCATGGGGTGCGTCCTTCAGGAACAGACTGCTTCAGTGTGGGTCCCTTCCATGGGGTGAATCCTTCAGGAACAGACTGCTCCGGTGTGGGTCACCTCTCCTGCAGCAAACCTGCTCCACTGTGGGCTCTTCCCTCCGCAGGACACAGGTCTTAACAGCTCCAGCATGGGCTTCCCATGCAGTCACTGTCTGCTTCGGGCATCCCTCTGCTTTGGCATGGGGTCCTCCCTGGGCTGTAGGTGGAATCTGCTCCACCATGGACCTCTGTGGTCTGCAGGTGCACAGCCTGCCTCACCATGGTCTGAACCACGGGCTGCAGGGGCATCTCTGCTGTGGTGCCTGGAGCACCTCCTCCCCTCCTTCTGCACTGACCTTGGTGTCTGCAAGGCTGTTTCTCTTACATATTCACACCTCTCATCTAGCTATGGTTGTGCACCTGTTTTGTCCTCTTCTTAACTGTGTTATCCCAGAAGAGCAACCACTGTCCTGGATGGGATCAGCCTTGGCCAGTGCTGGGTCCGTCTTGAAGCCAGCACTGGCTCTATCAGACATGGGCGCAGCTTCGAGCAGCTTCTCACAGAAGACACCCCTGTATCCCTCCTGCTACAACAACTTTGCCACACAAACCCAGTACATCGTGTAAAGCTCTTTAATGTAAGACTATTGCAATCGGCTGGAACACTTAGGCTAAGAAAATATTTCTGCTATGTCTTATAGCAGCTTATTTCATGCCAGCATTATGAGCTTTTTATTCCTTCTAGAACAGAAAACTTTTTTTTAAATTTGCATTTTCACAGAGGCACATGAAGTATTAATATTCCATGTGCAGCTCACAGAACTTTAAAAGATCTTAGGTTTTATACACAGCTTTACTTTCAGCGCACCAGGTGTCCATACCACCTTGATAGGATGAGCCTATCAAGATGAAAATGTTTCTGTGGCTATCAGTTGTGCCTTGATAAATACCATACTGATTTAAATAACTCCTGTTAGAAGCCAAGAGCAGTAGAAAACCAATGACTAAAAACAGAGGCTCTTGATCTCTCCAGATGACAGGCAGGCTCATGATATCTCATGTATTTGGATCAGAAGACAAAGTCCAATTCCCTTTCATCATGGGAATTTGTCAGACTCTTGCTGGAGTGTTTTCGCACCGTGCAATTTTTTTTACAGATCTTGTGCTGTTTAGGCACCTTAATTCAATTTAAATGCCTTCTTGTTCGTGATTTCTCCTTTTGCACTTCAAAAAGATTTGATTTAAAAAGAAACAGTAGTTTTGCATAATTGTGAACAAATTGAATGCCTTTTCTTTCTTACTTGCTCTCCATCCTCTGGGCTTTTCATTTTGCTTGTGCTCCTTTCCTAGAAATCCCCGTACCCTGGGAAACAAGTAGAAGTTCAGAGGCCAGAAGGCCTGTTTTGCTTTTATTCCTCTCTAGAAAGTGCAAAGCTATCACTATCCAGCCTGCTTATCTCCTTGCAGCCGTTCCTTTCCTCTTAACAGATAAGCAGCTCAATTCTTCTTTCGTTCATCACTCCAGCCCCATTCACAGAATAATCTGGCCAGGTGCTTGTATAACTGACAGTTCTGTGTAGTCTTGAGGGATGTCTAAGTTGTTTCTCAGGCCAGTGAAGTTGAGACTATGTAGGGTTTCTGAGAAGGCACCTGCAAGGATTGTCCTTTCAGATGTATTCCTTGGTGGTTGCCCAAGTCTTCATGGATGATATTGTCTATGATCTCTGGGAGGAAACCAGACGATCAGACGTGATGCTTTTGAGTCCTGTGCTCCTTCTTGAAGGGGCCACTGAAAGCTTCATTATCTGTGTACTAAAGGTCTACAGCAGAGTAAAAATACAAGAGATGAGATGTAATCATCCTATGGTTTGGTGCTTCTCAGTCTGACAGTTCTAACTTCCCAGGGGAGGCTGTAAAACATTGAAAATGTTCCTAAAGTAGAGAAATCTAATTTCCCTCACCTCCACCCCATACGAAGCACCTTTTTCTACAAGTCCCAGAATTCTCAGTCGGACTTCTAAAACATTCATACAGAATATGACATGGGTTTTGCCATGTTCAGGTTACTTGGAGTGCTGAGAGATGATAACTCCTACGCACCCTGTCCAGACACATTCACGATCAAGTACCTCCTGCATGACAATGCACCCAGATTTGGCATTCCTTCACTGTTATAATTAATCTCTTTCCCTTCCCCCTCTTTTATGGTAAGTGTGGTGAAAAAGTTTAATTTCAAATAAAAGGATTAGCTTATCTAAGCAGAAAATGACCTGAAGGTCAGATCTGCCAGTAGGCAGAGAATATGTATTAAGTTCAATGACTAAATGGCATAAAGAGAGCCAGGGATTAGTTATATCACAGATCGACAAATTGACCTGGGGTAGATTTTTAAGATTTGTAATTTTTTTTTTTTTTTTTTTCATGCTATTCTCAGTAACAGGAAAAAAAAAAAATAAATCCTGACCAAAAAGCATTTTGAAAGAGACTTAATGTGATCTCAGCAAGTCTCATTCATTTTTTTCTCTTGCTCTCTAAATTTTACCTCTCTAAAAGCTTTGGAATGGGAAAGGCTGGATTATATCTTAGGATAGCCTCTGTGCGCATAACAGAGAAAAGAAACAGCAAAACCGCTCAAAATCAATCACTGTGTGAAGGGCAAGTAGAGAAGGGATTGCATAGGTTTATTGGATAGGTGATTGACTTTATAATGCATCTTGATATTTTTACTGCTAAAAATCCCCTTTCAACTTTGTGTGGCTATGGGAAATGGCACTCCTAATTCTTTCAGTTTTACTGATAGATCAGTTTGTAAGCACAATTATTGATTAAACATAAACTAACCAATTAAATATTAGGACCAGCCAAACTGAAAGGCACTGTAAGTTAATTTCCCTCATATTTGTTTGGGTGGAAGGTGTGTAATGTGTTGTCACAGTTTTTTTTCTCTTCATTTTTTTTTGTATTGCCTTTTTGATTTGCTTACCTACACAAGCAAGCAAGTAATTAGGTATTTGTTAGTTGTACAGGTCAATGAACTGATTAATTTAATTGAGTTTAAAATTAGGTTTTCATATATTTTCCATTCTTTCCGGTTCTTCACCATTTGGAATTACATTCACAGTTCTGAATAAGTGAATGAAGTATAAATTGAAGACACAGGTGTTATATTGTTTCAGGGAAAGTGGTCTTGTAGGAACCATGAAAAAAAAAAAAAGGCAAAAAAAAGCCTGAACATGTCACTTTAGATGTTAGAGTTTTGACAAATATATCCAGAAATTTTATATTCATATTGACAGTGTATGGTATTATTAAGCAAAAAGTAAAGTATCTAATTCTTTAAGTTTTGTAAGCAAGAGAACATCAATGTATTTTTCTTCATGTGAGTACCACAAACTACACATGAACTCTTAGGCTGAGATTTGAAATGTGACTGCAAATTAGGTACTAAGTTAACCAGTGACAACAAAGATGCAGTGATTTATTGTCATCATGTAGCTGTGCAATAGCAGTTATGATCAAAGCCCGCTGAGGCTGTGCTGGCTCTTTCATTGCTTGGGTGCCTTTTGTCATATTCAGCGGAGATTATCAGGCCTTTTGGGCAATAAAGACAAGTCAGTCAGACCTCAGCCCAAGAAGGCACTTTCAGAAGGCAGCTCCCCAAAGAGTCTGGTTTTGGGATTTTTCTAGCACTTGGGATTTTTCTGAAGTTTGCAGTTAAATTACTTTAATCTTCATTCTGTTCAGTCATCAGCATACAGACACCTGATATCCTCAACATAAAAAAGACATGGAACTGTTGGAGCAAGTCCAAAGGAGGGCTGTGAGGATGATCAGGGGGCTGGAACACCTCCCGTATAAAGATAGGATGAGAAAGTTGGGTCTGTTCAGCCTCAAGAAGAGAAGGCTGCGTAAAGACCTCATAGCAGCCTTCCTGTATCTGAAAGGGGCCTAAAAGGATGCTGAGGAGGGACTCTTCCTTAGGGACGGTAGTGATAGGACAAGGGGTAATGGGTTCAAACTTCAACAGGGGAAGTTTAGATTGGATATGAGGAAGAAGTTCTTTACTGTAAGGGTGGTGAGGCGCTGGAATGGGTTGCCCAGGGAAGTTGTGAATGCTCTTTCCCTGGGGGTGTGCAAGGCTGGGTTAGACAGAGCCTTGGGTGACATATTTTTGTGTGAGGTGTCCCTGCCCATGGCAGGGGGGGTTGAAACTAGATGATCTTAAGGTCCTTCCCAAATGTAACTATTTTATGATTCTATATCAGGATTTCCTCTCTTGCTCTGTTGTCCCCTCAAAAGATCAGTGTGATGGTTTTCAGATAATTCCACTTCTTGTTAGGCTTTTCATATGCCCCATCTTTTTACAAATTTTCCTATAGGTAACCTATATCCTTTCACTGAGGAATATACCCCTTTTCACTTATGGTCTGCTACTGTCCAGAGGATTAGTCAGGATTATGGCCCCAGTGAAGGATGCATAAATAAAGAGTATGCTTTATGAAAACTCAGGGTGAGTGCTTTGCAGAGGAATGCCATGAGTATTTGTCATGCAAATTTCTAAGCGAAAAGCTTTTCCTGAGGTCTGACTCTGAATTTGGTACAATTCAAAGCAAAATTCTGTTTCGGTTTTCTTCTTTCACATACGCTTTCTGGAGTATTTATCTCACAATTACAGCCAAATAATAGTATCATCAAAAGTAATGCTAATGACAACAGATATAATAACAATCATGTCAGCTATAATAAGCTTAACAGTTACCATTGTTACCCAAACAGAATATGTCCAGACTCAAATATTCTGAAAAACTGAAGCTAGACTAAAAATTGAAAAGTGAGGCTAGACCCTGTCCTTATTAATACGAATTTACAGAAGCTGTAATTTAGCCACAGAAATAGAGAAAAAAGATACATGAAGAGATTCAATAAATAAGGTACGAGGAATTATTCACAAAGCACCTACGGTTTGTTTGGTTTTGCAACAGTTAGTATAAAAACCATGCTACAAATTGAATGAGGTAATATGAAGGGAACCTTTACTTCCTCCAGCCTTGCAGGTCCACAAAAGCTCATATGAATTTTTCTATCTCATTGATCCAGCTCCAGGAATCTGTATGTAATTTCTTCCTTCCTGGATGTAAAGACGGCAAAAGTGAGCACTGAGAAAAAATACATTGAAGAAAGACATGAAACTATTTTTCACAAGTACGGAGAATATATCATTGCCATCTTCTTTCTTTTTTTCTAGTATAATTTTTTTCTCCCTATTAATCTTTAAGCAGATATTTTTCTATGTCGTCTTGCAAATTCTTTGGGTTGGTACAATCTTTCTGAGTCAGGTCTGTAGCAGATAGCTAGCTAATGCTCCTTACATTGTCAGTTTTGACTCAATTTGTCTGCTCAAGGAAGAGCGAGCTTAGGGGTGGCTGAAATGCAGTGTCTGCCCTAAGGCTGCAGCTGGAGAATGACGATCTATTTTCTAATGAATCTACTGAAGACTGTCAAAATCATTATTTAAGGAACAGCAAAGATGGTTCCTTATGCCTTGAAGCCAACAAGCCAGACTAAAATGGGAATCCCCAGAGGAAGCTATACAATGGGTACTCTAAACTGTTCAGTTTCTTAGCCACAGAAACTACAGAATGACTGGGTTCTGATGCACTCCAAAATTAAAAAAACATGAGTATAAAAAAAAAAAAAAAAGGAGGGCATCAACAATTGCATGTTGTTCTGGGTTACGGGCTATGTTTTTCGCAGACAATTCCATGCAACTGCTAGTGGCACCAGGGTTTAGTCTTTAACACAATGTTCCTCATTTTATGCAGATTTGTTCAAGCTCCCAGTTTCAGTGGGAGGTTTACTCGGAGTATCAGACCCATAAGCAGCTGTTCTGTATTTCCCAATGACCACTTGCATTGTTCCTTCCTAACCAGAGATGAATCACAACCAAAGTTCCTGCAACTAGGCTCTTTTGTTTGTTTGTTGGTTTGCTTTGTTTTGTTTTTTTTTTTTCGTTTCTTTTGTCTGGGTTGGTTGGTTTGTTTTAATTTTTGAAAAGTTATGAATAAAATACCTTAAGTCTCAGATATAATGACTGTCATTAGCAAGTGCATTGAGTTATGGCTGATCTATACCTGTGGGTCTGTAACTATAACAGTAAACATAGGTTGCCATAACAAATATCTGCAAAATAAGTATTGACCCATGACCACCTGCTGAAAAATAGTAATAACTGTGTTTGTCTGTACAGAGAATTATCAATACTTAGTCCAGAAGATGTAGCCCTGTAGGCTTTTACTAACAGTAATCAATAACTCTTTATTTCTGAACATCATGCAGATTAGCAGAGTTGACATTTCCCTGTTGTGTTTGATTTAAGGAATAGTTGGGGCTATTCATTTCTGGAATGTATTGGAGATTACTGCCTATAAAGTTTCACAGAAATCTGTATTTACCTTAATAATTAATTATTTATTGGCGTTACATGTGTGCCTGTTAGAAATCAAAGCTCAACTAAACTGTCATTATACCTACACGTGGAAAAAGTTTCCAAAGAATTTGTATAATCTGCATAGACGAGATACAAGTGAAACAGCTTCAGTAAGTGTACTGATGGGGTTGTTGGATTGCTGGCAGGAACAGGAATAGAGGTCTGATATCCTTTGTTCTTGTCAAGATGACTTAGTTGATATGCTATAAATGTTTTATTGATATTGATATTTCTTTTCATTATTTTGCATCCAGCATGTCCCTGTTAAAGAACAGATGAAAAATTTGTTTGGTGGCTCACTGTTACGATTGCAAGTCAGTAATGTGTTCTCTATTTCTTGAACTTTGTCATGACATGACAGTGGATATGAAGGACACTGCTGCAAATTTTTTTGATACAGAAGTAAATAATAATCTATCTCTGAAAGGAGTTAAGCATTAAAAGCATAAATTTTTTTTTTCCATACAAAAGTTGTTTTTCTGCAGGAAGGATGTGGATTGTGAATTAAACGTGATGAAAGGCTCATTGGGGCATGAAATTTCAGAAGGCTAGGATCTCGAAGTAAGATGATATGCTTTGTATGTTCACATATTAAATGACCCTGAGAAATGCAAATGATTATAAATCTCATTACAGACTGATAACATAGCATGCAATTTTTAATAACTATCTGGTCAAAAGGAATAAATGTCGATCTCTTAAACATTTACTTAACTCATATTCCAGTTTTCTTCAGAAATACATATTAATTTCTTTTATTACATCATTTAAATTAAATTTCTTAGTGTAATTGACCTAAGGGCTTTATAAGTAACTAAATACTTGCAAATAAATGAAATAAAATACAGGCACAGAACTGTAGTCAAGGCAATTTGTGAGAAGGAGATTAGCTGTGTAACACCGATCATACTGACAGAAAAGATGACTGTAAAGGACTGGAAATGTTCATCTGTTCCAGGCAGGTATGTATTTAATTTGTTTCTTTAAAAGTTCTAGATTTGTGTTAGAAATCTTGTGTCTTCTGGTATCTATCCCAGTACTTCACTATATTTAACACTGGAAAGCTTTTTCCTGACGTCTGAGTTCAGTTTTATTTCACAGCAAGCCTGTTTTAGCCACCATAGACAAAGATGTATATTATTTATTTGTTTTCTACTTGAAGCAGCCTTTTACATGTTTAAAGACTAATAATTTTCCCTCAAGCCTTTTCCCTCTCCACCCTTCTGCACCCCTGGCTCATGTAGTTTTTTCATCTTTAGACTAAACAAACCCAATTATTTCAGTATTTCTTCATAGCTTGTGTTTTGCAGATGCCTCATCAGTCCTTTTTGTCTACTCTGGACTGTCTCCAATATGTGGTGTGCCTAAAACTGTGCATTATATTTCAAGTACTTGACCTCCAGTCATATTGGTGCTGAGTAGAATGGAAAAATTCCTGCGTCTGATAATGTTTTTGCCATTTATATGTTTGTCTAACATCTGACTTTATTTTTAATAGTAGGCCACTGCTTATTCTTCTGCGATTTGTAGTCTGCTTTAATCTCCAGGATCTTTTTTGAAGACTATTACCTTGTCAGTCCATTGTCATCTGGCATTTCCTGTTTGTGAAACTGGTTGTTCCCCCTAAAGTACAGAGCTGCACACCATCTAAATGAATTAAATCCTCTTTTTCTTTTTTTCCAGACTATGTTTTCAGTCTATAAAGTTGATTGTGAATTCTAATTCTGTCCTCCATCAGACTTGCAGAGATCCCATCTTAGCATAATCTTAGAAAGTGGCGTGCTTTCAAAGACCTGTAAGCCTGCTAGTGCCTAGTGCAGTGGTGTTTGCTTGGTCTGGAGCATCAGCACTTCAATGATTCATTAATAGCTGGGGAATAATTTTCCAATGCTATGCTGAATAAAACTGTTTGTTATTTACTGAATGTATATACATATATATATATATTTTTTTTCCTTAAACAGACTGCCTGAAATCTGTGTAGCTGCCAGTTTCGGCTATTTCATTTCAAGATCAAGTGTCATGGTGTCTCATGAGACCAGCGTAGAGGGGCAGGATCACCTCCTTCAACCTGCTGGTCTCTCTCCTTTTGATGCAGCCCAGGACAAGGTTGGCTTTCTGGGCTGCGAGCGAACACTGCTGGCTCATGTTCAGTTTCTCATGGACCAACACCGCCCCCCGTCCTTCTGCGCAGGGCTGCTTTGAATCTCTTCTCTTCCCAAACTGTATGTGTGCCTGGGATTGCCCCGACCCAGGTGGAGGACCTTGCACTTGTCTTGGTTGAACTTCATGAGGTTGTCATTGGCCACATCTCAAGCATGTTGAGCAATTCCTGGATGGCATTCCTTCCCTCCAGTGTATCAACAGAACCACATAGCTGGGTGTCATCAGCAAACTTTCTGAAGGCTTAGTACTACCACAGAAAACTCAGCATTCTGATCTTGCTCTCCACTGACAAATTCTATAAATCTTGAGATTGTTTAGTTTTTTTCTAATTGTTTGACTTATAGAGTTAACCAATCTGGAGTAACTTTCAGACAGCTTATTAGAGTCCAGTATTATTATTTCAGTATTTGAGATTTTTTTTCTCAGTTAATAAAGGAGTTTGTGAATCATTCTGAATAATTAAAAATTTTATGCTCTGATTGCAAACAATTTATGAAAATGAACAAAGGGAGAAATGAATTTTAAAAATGTTAATTTGTGCAAAAAAAAAAAAAATAAGTCCAATAGGACTTTTAGCCATCTTTTAAACCTTTATAGACTAGGGAACAGAAACAAATGTGAGGGCTTACTGTGAAGTTCAGAAGAAGTCAAAGGTAGAGTCAGGATTAAAGTTTTTAGCTTTTATCTTTTGGTTTGATGAAGACCGCTTTTGTTTCCACATTAGTTCATGTCTTTAGAGTTATTGAGGGTAGAGGTATGGATAGAGGTCCTAGGAGAGCCATTCAAATCTCAAATTGCAATACCAGCCAGCTTACCAATAAAGGGAAAAACAGTGGTAAGAACTGCAGCAATGACAGGTCAATATTTAGAGTACACCACTTGCAATTTCTTTCCAGTTTGCCTTGGTTGTGTGATTATACACAATTGTAATCCTGTTGCCCTGACTGCTAATTCCAGAGTGCTGTGTGTGCACAATACAGCATAAATTAGGCACCACAGAGTGAATATTAAATGCAGAATGTAAAGCACTAAGCACCTTGTAAGCAAATCAGAAGGGCAGGCTGATAGCATAAAGAGTTAGGGGTTTTATTTTGGACCATTATCTTAAAAATTAAATGATGATTCTTTATGTAGATTTACCAGTAGGAAATGCCAAATATGTGTAAGAAGAAAGATTATCCACAATCAAATGCTGGGTGCAAACACAAAAAGTCAAATTACAAGTGTAAGCTTTAGAAGTACAAAAGACAAACTGAAAAAAAAGGGCAAGGAAAGATAATATCCCTTATGTTCAGCTGCAGGTCTGATTTCATCAGTCCTCTAAAAAGCACAAATCAACAGTAAACAAATCTGCAGTATAAAGAAGGGCTGAAGAAGATCCACAATAAAGTTTGCATATTGAAATAAAAATCAGAGCTGTGGACTTATGAACAATAGTAGAAAATGGACCCCAAAACACGGTCTGACGTGATTCTTCACATAAGAGTTACAAGCAGTAATTATATACTCCTGGGAGATAACACTGCTGAGTTGCTAATACTTCAGCTTAGGCTGGTTGTGGCAGCAATTTTTTGATTCATCTTAATTTAGAGCAGCAGTATTAGGAAGCTCTGTGAATAGTGGTTTCCTTGTGTATGCTCACTTCCTGCTTTTGCCTTCCTCTGATTCGTTCCATCAGATATGGAGCATTTAGATGAAAGATATTCAATCTCTGGAAGAAAATGGGTTTTTGATTTTTAGAAGTCAGTTGGTGTTGCTAGTGAACTGCTCAGAGCTCTCTATATCTTTGTGCTTACGGTTGCACTTCTATGCCTGCTCATGACCTGGTGGTCAACTGCAATGTGAAACCATATTCTGTCCTTCAGTTGCATTTTAACTTAAAATATTACAGGTATTGTCTAAGTGCTGTGACTAGGCTAGCTGCTGTGAAAAACTTCATTTGACAGTATTTGCTTCCTGTTATTAATGATGATGTCTTCCAGATTACTTTTTCAGTTGGAGCTGTAATCACTATGACTCACAAAAATCCTGCTTTGCCAGACTCACATGCTAGGCAGTTTGGGCAAAAACATTCCCAGCCTGTGTTTTTAAATTTCTTTTGCCTAAATACAGAGAGACCACAGGCCATAGGCAATGCTAATCTTTCCATCCCAAAGTTCTGGAAAGGTTTACTGTTTTATGAATGTCAGTTACGTGACACGTACTCAGCCAGTGTGAAACCTCCCACAAATGCTGGCAGTGTGGGCAGGCTATTTGGGGTTGAGCCACACATGGACTGTAGAGACATTTGGAATTCTAGTCACAACACACAAAAGCTTGGCAGCCCGGTGCATTCAGAGGCATTAAGGCTACAGATCCTTCTGTACTCTGCCTTCTCTTGCCCTGCTTCTGCCTTCACCCAGCTACATTGAATGGTGGTTACCAAAGACTGACAGGTCTGTTGGTGGAATAAGTATGGGTTTTTCTGGTCTAAGCAGTTGTCTCTCTTGCTCTATACTTTTGTACAAAAGATGAGATTCAACCTTGGAACTGCATTTCAATAGTTATAAACAGAAAAAACAGAATTTTTAAATTTTTAAATTAAAGGTTTTAGAACAGAATCCTGGTGTGTACACTTTCATGTTTGTCAATTCAGCAAAGTGAAGAATGGTCATGGATTTTGAGTGACTTTTGCTCCTACCAGGTAGAGATTGCCACGAGATAACAGCTGTTTTCAGGCTCCAACCCAGCCTTGCAATGGCAGGTAGATGTGGGAAGAAATATTTTTTAAATTTTCTTGGAAAATAGAACCTGTAAAAATCAACAATAAAAATAAATATATTCCAGTTTAGACAAATCCAGGCTTTTTTTTTTTTCACTGAGCAAAAATTCCCTGCCATGGTGGAGTGTGAAGAGCGGAGTATACACAGGACTGATTAGAATGACCTAATCTGAACAAACAGTTTCACGAGTTGTTGTCATCCAAATTGGTGAGATACCAGATTCAAATACTTCAAATTCTTTATACTTCTGTGTTCCTAAAGCTGGTTTTCTGTAACAGGTGAAGACTGAAAATTAGCTAATTCTTGGTGGAATTACTCACAGATGAAGTTTGGTTCTGCAATCCTTATCCCCAGAAACAACCTGTCCTGTGATGCACAAACAAACCTATGCACCTGCCATGTCTTACTTGATCAGGTTCTCAGTAAGTCCACCTTTCTTTGCATTTTCTGGCCATATTTCCTATACAATTTTGTGCTTCCAAGGTATTCACATCAAAGCCAGTGGCTTTCTGAACTTGGTTTCCAAAGCAGACCTTCTCATACTCCTGAGGCAGCAGTTGCTGCCTATGGTGAAGCGCCACTTTCTCCTCTTCCTACACCTGTCAAAAGCATATTTTCAGTACTATTTCATTTGTTCATTTTTCTCTGGCTATGAATCCTTATCTTTGCTTGCTTTAATTGCTTTCAATCAATTTCACTGAACAAAGGCATATTCTTTGAGAGCTTATCAGACAATTTAGCAACTTGAACCTCTCCCTCTTATACTCCCATCTGACATGTCATCCTATAGAGATTCTTCCACATCAGTAAGAGACTCTGAGCCTCCCTTTCAGTAGTCTGAGATATTTTTCACACATTTGGAAAGGACTAGAACATAATTCAGGATTTTTTTGATCACAGTTGTCTTGACTCCTTTCTCCTTACCCTGGATTTTTGCTGTTGCAAAGCTAAAAAATAAAATGGTGATATAGCGTAGGTGGGTTTAAGCAATGGCCGAGAAATAATCAGAGCACTTCACTGTAGCACTGAACGTCGCCTGAAGGTGGGTGCAACTATGTTCATAATCTGGTACGAAAGAGCCAGTCTAAGTCCTTTGCTTGTCCTCTGCATTCGGTAGCATAAAGTGCCTTGACTGAATTCCAGCCTATGATAAGATTTGCTACCTGGGCTTTTTGTATTTTCACACAGGAAATACCAAGCAAGAGCTTTGTCATTAGTAGCAGCTAGTTGTCCCCCCTGAGCCAACAGAAGCTGCCGTAGCTTTTGCTAAGCTTGCTGCTGCTGCAATTTACTTTTCATGCATCTTGTATGTCTCGCAGCCTTGCCTGCATCTACTTAACTATCTAAAACCAAGGCATTGTGAGTAAAAAATTTGGGGTGGTTGGGGGTTTTGAAGATTTTATTGCATCTGCATCTGCACCTTTCAAATTGATAAATCTGAGGATTCATTTTTAATTAAAAAAAAAAAGTAAAGAAGAAGCTTATACAACTGCTTTGTTATCCCTGTTATCGCTGATTTAACTGTGATCGTTTTATCTTGAACTTGTTTCAATGACTTTTAGAAGACTAACATTATATAATGTGACCAAAAGGAATGAATTCAACAAACATCATCAATTGAAATGAAATGGAACGGAAAAAGAAATCTAATATCCCGCCTGCTTCTGAAGAAAAGGCTTCTCCCTTGACTTCTCTTATCCAAATTTTTCATCCCAGAGGCTATATCTTTCCTCTGTAGTGATCCTTAGTGGCTGCACTGGGCTGTTTTTCTTACTTTTTACTGTTTGGTTATGTTTTTTATTCTCCTCAGGTCTGCACATTTTATTTGGTATATTTATATATTCATTGGAAAAAGCGTAACTACAAATGAGTCAACAGAAGAGATTTACAAGGTTATGCTTAGTTCATGAGAAGCATTCTCAAGATTTTCCCAGATGTCACTGATCCCAAAATTACTTCAACATAGATTTCGTAATGCTGTCCATCATGGAGTCCACACTGATGTACAATTCTATCTGTGTATGCTTAATCATAGGGAGTTAAGAAGATAAAATTTTGGCTGTCTTCTGTCTTCCATGAATTATGGCTTTTCTTTATTTTTTTTGTGATTAAGATCACAAAATTCTCCTTCCCATACTTTTTGCCAGTGTTCTCAAAATAGCTTGTAAAATGCAACTGTATGTGCGTACCAATTTGACGTTAGGCTATTTTTTTTTCAGCGTCTTGTTGTTATTACCTGCTTCCTACTGCCTCCTCTTTTTCCTAAGAGATGCCTCCTAAAATAACAGTATCAGTTATTCATCTCTTTGTGCATAATCTGTATGATAACTGGTTTTCAGTTTCTGTAATTATAATACGCCTGACTGGTGCCTTCCTAATCTTCACAACATTATTTTTCAAGAAAATATTTTTCTATTGCATATAAAATGTTTGAAGGTTTCCTTCTGAGCACATTTCATTTGTAACTGTGTTTTCTGTTGAATATAATATTATCTCCAGGAGCTGTCTTTTTGTTCCCTTTCATACCATCAACAAAAATAGAAGATGTACGTCTTTGTATCTTACATTATCCCTGAAAAATTAACTTTTGAACAAGCGTGTTTCTTTTGCTGAAGCATTTTATAGTATCTGAAACATCATAGATGACAGAGAAGGTAAAGTTGGTGTAGGCAATCTCATTCCCTTGGTAATTCAGTGTTCATCTTCAATGCCTTTTAATCCATTTATCTGCAAAAGCTGATACCACCAACCTACTTAAGGAAGAATGGCATACACCTGGTTAGACAAAAGAGTTAATGTTCTTTTTGATACATAATAGTAATTTATTTCTTAAAGTGAAATAAATATAGGTTTGCTATATATTTACAGAAACCATAAAATTGATGTTTTCAGCTAGGAACTGAGCTTCAGTTTTTATTATGTCAGTAAAACTTACAAGATGGGTATAGGTGCATGAAAGTAGTATTAGGATCTGGACTTTTTGATTTCTTCTAATATACCCTAGCTTTTTCTTGTATCAGTTTCTTTTTTTGCTTCTACAAATAACCATTCCATATAAGTCACTTAATACTTCATTCTGTGTGGCCAAAAAGGATCCTGTAGACATGTAATGCACTTTTCGTTGGCATATTTCTGTCATTTGATTGGCAGCAGTGTTTAAATTTGTTTGACAGCCAGGCTGGAAACTCACTGGGCAGTGTTAAATCTCTACATTTAACACTGAAGGAGAAGTATGCCATGGCTTCTGGGAGAATATGGTGGTAGTTTGATGATGACCTAAGGCTGAATTTTGTGTTGCTTTAGAAATGCAGTGTGGAGTACAGAACCTGAGTGGCCATTCTTTTTCTTTCCTCCACTTTGTCACATGAAGCTTCTGTATTTACTGCCCCAGATGATGCCTTAGCCACAGGTTTTCACTTTGAGACCACAGGTTTCTGGTGCCTACTCCCAAACATCAAGACTCTGCTGTTGGGCTGTTTATCCATAAATTTCATCAAAACATGCTTAATTTTCTTACTTTCTAGTCATGCTGTTCATCCCTCTCTATTTATTTGCATAAATATTTTATCCATCCCGATTTTTACAATATTTCAGTTCTGTGTTGTTATTGCAGGTACTAGCAGCATCTGCTATTTCATCACCTCAACTAGTATATATAGCGTAATCTAAAACCTTGGAACTTATCCCAGGTACCACTTTGCATCCTCTGTCTTGTTCGCAAAAATGGATTGAAACCAAATTTAGTTATGATCTTGATTCTTTTCATTGAATCATGATTTCTTTCATTGAATCATAGAATAGCCCAGGTTGGAATGTACCTCAAAAGATCATCTGACCTGACATTCTGTGGAAAGGGAGCCAAGATGAGGTTACACAGCATCCTGTCCAGTTGTATCTTGAAAGCCTCCAGTGATGGGGAGCAGTGAGTGTTCTCACTGCAAAAAATTTCTTATGTTGAGATGAAACCTCTCCTGGTCCAGCATTAGTGCAGCTGTTGCACATCTTCTTCTCCTTGTGGGTTCTTGTGAAGAGAGAGCCCCTGGCGGTTTCCAGATGCCCTTTAAGTATTGGAAAACTGTGAGGCAGTCACTAGTGATCCTTATCCAGGGAGAAGAGACTTAACTGTTTCCTCATTGCATAGGTTCTCTATCACTTTGGTCATCTTCATGGCCCTTCTTTGGACCTTTCTATTCTGCCTGCATCTTTCTTGGATTGTTGGATCAAGAACTGGACACAATACTCCAGATATGGCCTGACAAGCATGAAGTAGGTCAGAATGATCATATCTCTATCTATGCTAGTATGCCACTGTGTATGCAGCCCAGGATCCTATTTGGCTTTATTGCTGCAATAGCACTCACTCTTGTCCACCAGGGTTCAGAGGCTCCAAGGGGATGGTTGCTGTGGCTCCTGAGACACACAAATACTAGCCTGTACTGGGCTCATTAGTTATCCTGACACACGTGCAGGACTTTGCATGGATCTTCTTTAAAACTTTATGTTGTTCTCGCTATCCCACTCTGCCAGACTGTCCAGGTCTTTCTCTAAGATAGCTCTCCCTTGTGATGTGTCCACTTTATCCCACCCAGCTTGCTCGTCAGCAAACTTGATGAGGTTGATTTCAATCCCATCATCCAAGCCATTCATGAAGATGTTGAACAGTGTGGGGTATCAATCCCTGGGAACCCTACTTGTGACAGACTGCCAGCGTGGGGAAAAAGCTGTTGTATTTCTCAGCCTATACTTTTAAAAAGTCAGTAGCTATCAGGTTAGGTTTCTTTGGTTTTGGGGATTTTGTTTTCTTTTTGGTTTTGTTTTTTTTTCTCCTTAGTTTATTTAAAGTATAGACAGTAAATAAATTAGACTGTAGTTTACGGTAGGTGAGTTTAGCTGGAGGAAGACAAGGCAAGGAAGGACAGATCTGTTCCTAAGATCTCTCAGCAATATGAGGGAAGAATAGCTTGGAGGAATAAAACTCAGTGTTATTTTCTTTCAGTTGCTGGTTGGGTAGAGGTGTTGCTGTTGGATAATCTTTTAGAAGGGCTGGGGTTGGGAAATTGTCCAATTGACTGGGTAGTTTTTTTAGATTATGTTGGGACTTTTGGTGATAAAAAGCATTCTTTATTTGATTTTCTGGGAGTGGAAAGGAAGGCTGATTTATATTTCTGAGTTATTAAGTTCTGAGTTATTAAGTCATTTATTTTACTGTAGTGTTAGGAGTTCTCAGCTGAGATCATATCCTGTCTGGCAGAACAAAATAAAAATACATTGCCACAGATGCAGTGCCAACGGTATTACAGACTAAATAGCATGGTGATGTCAAATGACTTGCCTGAGGACAGACAACAGGTCAACCGTGGAGCTGTGCATGGAGCTCTGATCTGTCTAGATACCAGCCCACATTGCCTGTTGAAAGTGATTGATACTAGAAAAGGGGGCCTGCAGTCCTAGGCCTCAAATGCAGAGTTTCACTGGAGATAATGGTGTGACCTCACCCAGTTTGTATCCTTCCCTGGAAAATTATAGGTATTTGTAATCCCTGGATGCACCTCTTTCCCACAGGCAGCTTTTCTTACATGTGCCAGCATATCCATAAATCCTGCAGTTTTGTTCACCAAGTTAAACTTACCTCCTTCCAGAGCTTTATTCTACAGCTCTGCTCTTACCCAAGGTTTGGAGAACACTTTCCTGTGCTGCCAGCTGTGGTCTTCCAAATACATGACTTCAAACTGGAGTGTGAAAGCCTTATGGGTGCACTTTTTCTCCTAAAAGCCACTGCTGTTTCCCTAATAAAGTTTATTACCTGTGGGAGAAATAGAGATTCTGTGCTCCCTAGTGGAGGTTTATTTTCCAAATTTTATTGTGTTTTTTACAAGTAAACAATGCAAACTAAAACTAAGTATAGCAAAGCACAGTTTCTGTTCCAGTCATTCTTCTGTACAGGCTGATGAAATAAATTTCACTGCCATAATGCTCAGCCACCTGGTACACCAATTCCCCATTCCATTTAAAAATCCTGGCACTACTCCAGTAAGTGGTGAAACATTTATTTCAGGGATCAAGGCTGAGGTCCTAGCTTCCTTGCTGTGTTTAATTAAGATTACTTACCATTTGTCTACCTAAAACAATAAGAAGGTGCACTCTGATTCAGTTGTCTTTGAAGCTGTTGGCCAAAGGCCAGTGGCCTTTCAGTAGTGATGTCCTCTGATGCTGTTAGGAGCCCTCCCCTTAGAGCACTGTGCAGATGATGATAATCTTCCCCTCCTGTCAAAGCAGTGAAAAAACAGGAGGTGCCACATTCTGACGTTTCTATGACTCATTATATCTCTGAGCTGACAGAGCTATACAGACTATTAAGCAGTCTCTTTGTAATCACAGTTTATTTTTACTCTCTTTTTCTAAAAGGGAAAAATTAAGATCAATGAAATTTAATGAGCTTTTACAATAATCCTTTGTGAAGAGACAGGATTTTGTTCGGCTGCTGTATTATCTTACATCTTTTTTCTGACCAGCTGGAGGACGCAGACTCAAATAATGTGAATTATTGGGACAAGTCATTCAGCTGAAAGAGAAACTGGGAATCCCTCTGCACTCTCTCCCTACACACATGTCCACAGTGCCCAAGAGAGGCTAGGGGGGGGAGAGGAAGGGGCTGAGAGGTTTTTGAACCATCAGACGGGTGTCATCCTCAGAAGTACCGTTGCAGCTTGTGTGGGAGAGACAGTGGGGAGCAGGGGACCACTCCAATGGACATGGTGTTCTTGCTGCAGTGAGCTCTGGGTGACTGACAAGCAGAATATTGCATGATGAGGGCCACGAGGATGATGGGGGGACTGGAGCACCTCCCGTATGAAGATAGGATGAGAAAATTGGGGCTGCTCTGCCTGGAGAAGAGAAGGCTGCGTGGAGACCTCATAGCAGCCTTTCAGTATGAAGGGGGCCTATAGGGATGCTGGGGAGGGACTCTTTATTAGGGGCTGTGGTGAGAGGATAAGAGGTAATGGGTGCAAACTTAAGCAGGGGAAGTTTAGATTGGATATGAGGAAGAAATTCTTTACTGTAAGGGTGGTGAGGCACTGGAATGGGTTGCCCAGGGAAGTTGTGAATGCTCCACTGCTAATGGTGTTCAAGGCCAGGTTGGACAGAGTTTTGGGTGGCATGTTTTTGTGTGAGGTGTCCCTGCCCATGGCAGGGGTTTGGAACTAAATGATCTTAAGGTCCTTCCCAAACGTAACTATTCTATGATTCTATAAGCTGATTGTGAGCTGGAAAGTAACACTGCCGGTGTAGCTGTGTTCACTCAGCAGCACAACTGTCCTGCCAAGTGAGGTGAATAATAAACCAGCCTGACAAGTCATGGAGTGCAGATTGCATTGCATTGTCACTCCTGGAGCTTAGTGTCCATCTGTGCCATGGACTGTCTGGGGTCTCCTGCACGTTGAGTCACAATACTCAGAGTCATACACTTCTCTGTTAATGCCATCTGAAATGGCTCAGGGCTAATTCCATTTTAAAGAAGGATGAAATAAGGGATACTTTAAAGTTTGCTTCCTGCAGTGCTAAAATCTGCTTAAATGTGAAAGACTACATTTTCTGAGAAAAAGCATTTACTTCTGAACAATTTTTAGGCATTTTTAATACTACTTGCATTGTAATACAAAGGGATTTTTTTTTTTTTCATATCCTGATCCTGAGTATTGGAAGTACAGTAACAGTTTGGAACTAGACTCCATCTTTTAAGTATAATAGCTATATTTATTTGGTACTTCTCTCAGATTGCCCCAGGAAAATTCTGCTCCTTTTTCAGCAGCTCTCCTACCATTGTCACTTGTGCTAGTGGCAAAGGCTCTTAGAGGTCTGCTCATCCTCCTCCTTGTAATAGGCGGTAAGCGGTGTGTGAACCTCAGCTGTATTGGCAGCCCTTTCCATTGTGCAGAGGGGAGGATTTGCACTGCTCCCACTTACTTAGTTCTTCTTTATTAGGGGTCTGAAACATTTCCAGAAACCTGCAGCCCTCTTAGGCCCGTAAATGAGAACAGTACAGATGTGATGCAGAAGGTCTTGAGTGTGTACTTGAGGATTTCACAGAATCACTGAGGTTGGAAGGGGCCTTTTGATATCCTGTAGTCCAGTCTTCTTGTTCAACGTAGAACTACAGAAGATGACCAGGACTCTATCCAACTTGCTTTTGAATCTCTCCAAGGATGGAGACTCTTCAACCTGTCTGCCACTACTCAGTCTCCCTCACAGTAAAAAAGTGTTCTCTTGTGTTCAGATTGAATTTCCATTCTCCCTCCCTCCTCCCCCACCCCAGTTTGTTCTCATTGCATCTTGTTTTCTTTGGTAGGCAGCACTGAGAAAAATCTGTCTCTCTCATCTTCACTGCTTCCCTCCCATCAGGTATTTATGCACATTGCTAAGATTCTCTGGAGCCTTCTGTTCTGGAGGCTGAACAGCCCCAGCTCTCTAAGCCTCTCCTCATACGGGAGATGCTCCAGTTCTGTAACCATATGAGCAGCCTTGTGCTGGACTTGTTTCACTGTGTGCATCTCCGTCTTGTACTGGGGAGCCCGGAAGTGGACACAGCACGCCAGCTGTGACCTCTGCAGTGCTGAGTAGAGAAAGGGTCACTCTCTTGACCTGCTGGTGATACTTTTCCTAATGAAACAGAGAAAGCTGCTCATCTCCTCTACCCTGAGCATGCATTAGATTTGTTGTTTTATGCTTGAAATGCAGCACTAGCCTGAAGGAAGAATGGGAAGACCTGCCCATTAATCCTCTGACCCATTAATTCCGTTAATCCTCTGACCAGCAGTTGAGAAAGCTGTTCTATGGATTTGAAAGCATATTATTTTACATGAGCTGATTTCCAAATGTAGTTGGGCTTACACCTATTGTTCTTGCTGTAAGAACACTCCACACAGCACAGAGCACAGCTCAGCAAGCAGAATATGGGCCCCAGGTAGCAAGGCCTGATAAATGAGTTAAATATAACTCTACGAAATAGCTCTAATGGGCATGGCAAATAGGTTTGTTATGCCAGCCAGAGAGATGATTATGCTTGGGGTTTTTTCTCCTTTTTTTTTTTTTTTTTTTTTTTTTGTGTGGCTATCAGGCAAAATATATATTCTTCATTTTAAAATGTAAATAGAACAATACACATGGAAGCAGATTGCTTTTACTGGAAACTGATAAACTCAGAATTCTTCTCTGCGATTCAGCAGTGCACACACTTACAGATGTATCCTCATTACTTACTGCAGCATTTTTCCGTCTCATATAGTAAATATAAAAGTGTTGCTGTATGAATGTCTCTGTCCTCACACACTTTCCTGCTCCCCCAGATCAGAAGTGTAAGTCTTCTAACATTGTTTCTTGTTTGGGGAAAGCAAGAAATAGCAGAGTAAAACACAAGCCTTTTCTGATCTGAATTTTAAAACGTAACAGATATTTACATCCAGAAGATGACTATTTGGGAATCTTTGCAACACAATTAATGGAGTGCTGGCATTCTGCAATTTCAGGGCACCACTGCCAAATTCGGCTTCAGAGAAACCTCACTTACCTGTGCAATACTTTTGCTTCTGTTCTTTTTTTTTTTAAAGTGACTATAAAATACATATGGTGTTTCGTCACTGCAATGAAAGATTCCTGCCAGATTTTTGGAGGCTCTTGGAATAAAAGCTGACCTGTTGCTTTTAAAAAATAGGCAAACATTTCATTTTTGTAGCACAAATCCTGGCTGTGTGGCTTAAGAGCATTCCTGGGGAGAAGGACTTGAAGGTGTTGGTTGACAAGAAGCTTAACATAAGCCAGCAGTGTGCACTCAGCCCAGAAAGCCAATTGTATCCTGGCCTGCATCAAAAGAAGCATGACCAGCAGGTCAAAGGAGGTGATCCTGCGCCTCTGCTCCACTCTGGTGAGACCCCTCCTGGAGTACAGCACCCAAATGTGGGGCCCCAACACAAGAGGGAAGTGGACCTGCTAGAATGACTCCAGAGGAGGCCACAAAGATGGTCAGAGGGCTGGAGCACCTCTCCTATGAAGACAGGCTGAGACAGTTGGGCTTGTTCAGCCTGGAGAAGGCTCTGGGGAGATGTTATTGCAGCCTTCCAGATTTCCTATAGGAAAATTTTTCCTACATGAAATCTGGGGAGGGTCTTTTGACAAGGGCATGTAGTGACAGGACAAAGGGCAATGGCTTTAAACTGGCAGAGGAGTGATTTAGATTACACATTAGGAAGAAGTTCTTCACTGTGAGGGTGGTGAGGCACTGGCACAAATTGCACAGAGAAGCTGTGGCTGTCCCATCTCTGTCAGGGTTCAAGGCCAGGCTGAGCAGGGCTTTGAGCAACCTAGTCTAGTGGGCGGTTAGATGATCTTTGTGGTTCCTTCCAACCCAAACTATTCTATGCTTCTATTTTTCTATGATAACCTGGAGCTTCACCCACTGTAATTTAAGCTATAACTAATCTCTATCTCTAGCTGTGGCCTCCACCACTAATTATGATACATAAAGACATTTAAAAATTTATCAAATCTTAAGTTAAATTAGATTACTGATTAGCAGGAAGGGTGTAGTAGAATTTGTAAGTTGTGCTTTAACATAAAAAATATTTAAGAGAAAAATGAATTGAAAAAGGCAAAAAAATATTTTAAAGGAAAGAGTAATATGCAGAAGAAAAAAATGCAATGAGTGTCATAACAGAGGGTGTAATGAACAAATTATGAATGATTTTTGCTAGTGATATATCATTGTTTGATTTTTACTAATGTGGTCCAGACTTCCCTGAGTAACTGCATGATGTCATACAGAGCTGCTGCTAAATACAGAGCCTTCTATCAAAGGCTTAATTTGTGTTAAAGCATTATGAAAACAATTGAGATTTTCCATGTGAATTGACTAAGTAGTATATAAATGTCATCCTTTAATTCATGTCTCAGCCCAGAAGGACTGATTTAAGATGTGGGATGGATCTATGCTTGGAAGATAGGCAAAGCCTACCAGAAGTGCCATGAAAGTGTCTTACAGAGATAGGCAAAGCCTACCAGAAGTGCCATGAAAGTGTCTTACAGAGCTCTAGGCAAGGAAAGAGTAAAGCAGACAACAACAGATTTCAAGCTGTCAGGTTACTGGTGGGAAGAGCTTTCAGTGTATGGAAATAGTTTGATATTAACAAAACATAGTTTAAATACAACCTTCAGCAGAGTCTGGTCTGTTCTTAGTTTCTGTTTAAGCAGCGAGAACATTGGCTGCTTATAGGCAAATAATAGCCGGTTTAGACTTCGAGGAGAATTTTCTGCTTAGATGATGTCTACTGAATTAAAGGACCTTAGAAGCTCAGTTCCAATGTAAATGGTAAAGGTTATTGATTATTACCTGTAGATTTACGTTTGAATAATAACCCCAGAGATTCCATGCCATAGTTGTTCTTCCTTGGCTGTTGGCTGTATAAACAAGTGTCACATTGCTTATAACTTCAGTTTTTTTCAGCATCAAGGCATCATGAACTGTTGGAAAAAAGAACTGGTTACAGATTACTATGAATGGACTGATTTGTGAGATCACAGCCTGGATGTAAAAGTGATGATTGCTAAATAGTGCCCCTGATGTGAAGAATCATGTCTTTGGAAAAAACATAACACTAAGCATTACCAATTTTGTCTAAAATTGTGAGTGCATGTATTTGTATTTTAGTTAGATTAGCCAGAGGACACTGAAAGCATTTTTGCTTCCTTTACATCAATTTTATGCTGTCTTTGAGAAAATATATGATGCATACTGGCATAGAGTATGCTGGTTCAGAATACCTTGAATAAATGTAAAGTAGAAGAATGAATTGCAAGGGTGCAGTATTTTTCATTCCCTATTAACAGCTTGAAAGTAAAACTCAGGTCTAAGAACACAGGCAGATTGGCATGTGGAGCTGAGGTATAGGGGAGAAGTGCTGGGATATTTGGCAGCTGAAGCCCAGTGATAGCTGGCTGTCCAGAGGAAGGAAATTGTGAGATATGCAAGGTGAAAAGGTAGCCATAAAGCAACAGTGCTACCTCCAAATGCTAAATAATGGGGGAAATAGTAATGTTAATGTAGATCGCCTGTGTTCATTTGTCTAGGTGTCGGGACAGTCTGGAAACCTGTGTGGTGGATTGATCCTGGCTGGCAGCTGAGCTCCCACTGAGTTGCTCACTCACTCCCCCCACAGTGGGATGAGGGAGAGAATCAGAAGGGCAAAAGTTAGAAAAAAAAAAACAAAACAGTTTAGTAAGTGGAAGGGGAAAAAAACCAAAACACGATGTGATAGAAAAACAATCACAGCAGTCTGATGCCCTACTAGTCTCTGAGCAACAATGACTTTGGAAAAACTGCTTCCAGCTTTATTGATAAGTATGTTACATGGTAGAGAGTATCTCCTTGGTCATTGTGGGTCAGCAGTCCTGGCTGTGTCTCCTCACAAGCTCTTTTCCACCTATGACCTACTCAAAGTGGGAGCAAAGTGAGAAGCAGAGAAGACCTTCATGCTGTGCAAGAGCCAGAGTATTATTGTTATCAACACTGTTTTGATTACAAAACACAATGTGGACTGCTATGAAGAAATCAACTCCAACCAACTAGACCCAGGATCCTCTGTTAATCAGACTATCAGTTGAAATCAGTACACAAGATGGAGGAATGGGCTGGTCATGCTGAAACAGCATGGCAAGAAGGAAATTTGGTATGCTGTGGCACATACTTGGATGTGCTGAAATACTTAATTTCTCTTGTGAATTCATTTAGAACATCATTTTCTACACTACTTCACTGAGGGTGAGTTTCATACTTGTATAATATTTGTGGAACACAGTCCTTAGCCTTTCTCTGTTTTTCACTAATATTTGAGTCCACAAAAGGTGTATTTTTGAAAACTCTTTACTGCTGCAAGAATTGCTCCACTGGTAAATGCAGAAATTATTGCTTGTCATGAAGAATATAGGTTTAGGACTCAGAGTAATCAGATCATGTTTTGGTTTTCTTATAAGTCTAAAAAGAAGTTCAGTTAATGGCTCATTCCACATTCATAGGTGGTAGTTTGCATTTGTGTGTAGGTGATAAGTGCTTTTGTGCAGGATCAGTGCTTGGCCAATTATTTGGACTGGTTTTGATGGATGCTTAAATGGTAGATCAAAGAACCAAAGAGAATTTTTGGGTACTGAGAGAGGGTGAGTGGAACAGGTGGGGGGATACATAGACTGTTCCCCCACAGTCAGTCTAACTAAGAATATTTATTATTGCAATTAAAAAAGCCTCATTTGAGATACCTTAGAATGTAATGATTAACACTTTATTTCACTGTAGGAGTTAGACACTTCTGAATTTGGCTTCCAAAGAGAAATTTCTAGGATGAGTGAAGTCTGAGGTCTGTCATAATTCTATGTGTGATTTTTCTAGCAAGTATTCATCCTGTAAGCCTCACAACAAAAGCAGTGAATAAATTTGGTCCTAACTTAGAGAAAAGAGTCAAGTAAGGGTAATACCAACAAGGTATTCTAGAAGAAAATGGATAAAAATAAAATTAAAACTTTCTATTTCATTAAAATTAATAATCCATCCATGGGTGATGAACTTGTGCTCTTATCTTACACAAGAAGAAAAACATGACTGAAGGTAAATTGTAAGATATGAGAAGGTTGAATTTAGTTTAGCATTTGTCTTGTAGTCCAAGGACATCAAAAGTCAACAGATACCTCTCTGTTCTGCAGAGGAGTTTAGATTTCCCTGGGTTTCTATGTCCCTTGCATTCTGTAGTGATACAGATATATGTTTTAGTTTGGCAGACAGCCATGGTAAAACACACCAGGTAGTTATATAATTCATACTGTCATGCTTTCATGCTTTTAACTACTCCACTTTCTTTATTATTAGAAGATAAACCTACCTTTAAATATATGAGCCAGGAAATAGATGTTGTGTAGGGAATAACTGATTTTTGTCCATTGATGACACAGGATAATGTATATGTTGAAAAGCAAGTGTCTTTCCTGCCTTTAAGATGCAGGCAGATAGAATTTTACCGAAGTGTTTTCTTGGATTCTCTAGCTGCTTTTATTCTTGCCAAGCATGGCTTAAATCTTCTTTAAAAGATTTAAATGCACCTTCACTACTATAAGGCAGACTGAATACTGTGCCATCAACACAGGCTCTACTGACTTCTAAACAGCTAGCAGTACAAGCCTTCTATAGTCCACATCAAAGATATCATCTACTAATACTGGTAGTCCAACTTACAGTGCTCTGTAGGTTGTAACTAGACAAGAATTCAGTAGAAAACATGGGAACTGGGCTTCAAATATTTTTGGTAAAAATGGTCTATCTGCTAAATGAAAAAGGAAAGAATTCCTGGGGGGATGCGAGGTAAGTGATATTTTGTGTATTGATTCCTCTGAACTGAAGCAATTTGAGGTTGCCTCTAGGAGTATTAGTCCATGTCAAAGACCATGTAACAATTTAGCTTTTCTGGACATCTAATAAGATTTATTTTTTCTCATCTGTGCTAGTATTTCTATTCTATGCTTAGTGCCATGTACCTGCCCATATGTGGGCACAGAACTAAGGGGATTGTATTTTAGGAGTAGCATTCTGCAATAATTTCAATTTCTGCACCTGTATCTTCAGCTTGTTTCTCCTTCATCCTGGTGTCCTTATGACAACAAAAAAAATATTTCATATTTTACAGAAAAAGCCAGACCTAAAATAATGTAATTTTTAGAGTTTTAGTCTCTTGCTGCATCCCAAAATGAAGCAAAAGATAATCCAAATTCAAATTAAATGCGTAATGTAAAAAACTGAATTATTTTGGTTACATTGTTTTTCATTAACTTTTTCCTCAAGCTACCAATTGTAGTGTAACTTAGAGAGCTTTGACCTGTGCTGAGCCTGCTCCTTATCTGCTTTTTCTAACAGGTAGCCAGGCAGTTCAGTTAAGGATGACACTGCCAGGAACTACAAGCCTCACCACCATTTGAGAAGGACAAGGAGCTGGTGACGTTGTGTTTGACATTGTGTTAAATTGCTGACAGAGAAGAGTAGCTGAAGATGACAGGCAATAATCGACACTGGGCGAAGTCTGAAAAGAAAGGATCAACCAGTGGGCAGCAGTCTCAGAATTTAGGATCTTTCAACAGATCCTGTGCAGTGTTGAGTTAATGTTTAATGTTCTGTATAATGTAATTATTATGATTTCCTTTATAGCTTAACAATTATAAAACATTTAATCAGTCATTTTTATATAATTGTATCTCACCTTAAATCCCCAATTACATAAAGCATTCTATTAGCCATATTTTACACTCCTGACACGTAAGTAGAAGTGGTGTCACTCTTCAAAGCATATGACTCCTGTGCAATGATCATATGTCCTTCAAAAAATTATTTGAAGTCTCAAAGTCTTTGACAGAGTCTTTAGGAGAGTAAAGAGAAGTTTTAAATATAGGTACAAAACTAATTAAGGGTTTGCAAATGCAGTGGAAGTAAAAGGTCAGTTTTGTCTTTGCAAAAGGTTAATAGCAGGACACCCTGTGGGCTGTGTATTCAGACTGTTATTTATTATGTCTGTAGATCATATTAGTAACTCCAATCACTGTGAAAGTTACAGCATAGGAGTTAGTGTGGCCAGCTGCCAGGTTCTGAGGAATTACCTCCCTCTCTGTGTACAAGCCAGCATTCCATAACAGTGAGGCAGGGAGAAGCATCCCTCAGGTCTGGGCAAACGCCACAGCATCAGAAGGTGAAGCTTTAGGAAGCTTGATGAAGATTTGCAATGGCTGGGGCTGGAAAAGAAGGCTGAAGCAGGGTCACTGGTGTGAACCAGCTACATTTCTGGACACAAGTACTAAAATAAATGAACATATTCACTGTGGGCATAAAATAAGTAATGGTGAAAAGATAAAATACAGTAAAAGATGCAAAACAAGACATATAATTGTTAAGCGTTGGTACTTTTAAAGGTGACTGAATTGGGTTTTGAAGGCAGGACATCTTTTTGCAGCTTTGTTTTTCACATGGCTTTTGCACAAGAAATGTCTAAGCTTTATGTTACATCTAGCAAAGATTTTTTTAATGAGAAAATTATGCTTATACCTTCATAAAGCAAGCTTTCATGTAAGATTGTGTAATACAAGATACTAGATTAACATTAACCGCATTCAGGGTAAAATGGTAAGGTATAATTAAGGTACTCACTGCATTTTTTTTTTACTTCATCTTCAGGTAATCTTTCTGAATAGCAAAAAGTATTGAAAATAAAAGAAAACCAGGAAACTAGTCATTTACAAAGCTTTATTTCTCTTTTTGCAAAGATATTCAATGGATTCTGCAAAAGCCCCATAAAGATCTCAGTATATTACATATTAGTCAACTTATAATTCTTCCTGCCCATGTTATGCCATGAGTTCTTGATGAGCTCTTTGGTGTTACTCAGGCAAAGAGAAAGGTTACAGTAAGTTCAGTGAAATATGTCTATGGCTTTTCCGCTTGCATCACACTGAGGAAGTTGAAAAATATCTGTCTTTCCTCTGCAAAGAAAAACATCATTTTAAGATATATTCAAAATGTATTTAGAATTTCCAAGGAACAACCCATTCATTAGAAAGCCTGTGGAATAGTTGTGACATATAATTCAGACATGAAGGGCTGACAGTTAAATTAAGCTTTGCATTTCTTGTTAATCTTGATTTGTGGCCCTTTGTCAAATCATCAGTGATTAATTTAATTTCACATTTGTATTAGATCAGTAGAAGATCCAGCACTATTTAAATGTTTTCTTTGCATGTACATTTTTGAAATATAAAATATTCTTAATATTTGTTATTCTTACCTGATTTTCTTTTAATCTTACTGACAGCTAGAGTTGGCTGTGTAAAGTGTTTGAGAAAATGTTTAACAAGAAAAAAGAAAATGAAAGAGAAGCTACTCAGGTTACAGTGATCTTCTCAAATGCCTGCTTCCATTTGAAAATGGGGAGAAAACCCCCTGAGATTTTGTACTGTCAAACCATTTAAAACTGTCGGTTTGGTTTTTTTTTTTTAAGAAAGATCACTGAAAAATAACTGTTCCTGCGTGTACCATATATACTGGTGCATTTCTTTTCTTGTTTTTGCTCGTATGAGTGCCTCAGCTATCCCCATAAAATTGCCTACTGAGATACCTGCCCTTGGCATCACTAATGATGTCAGCAGTACCACTATGGAGAACAGTAATTTTTCACAAAGCCTGAGCAGTTACACTGGGCTCATAATGGTGAGCTTTTGGACAACTCAAGTACTTTCACCCTAGAATGCATTTCAACAATCTCAAAAGCAAGGACATTGGTGGCTGTGAGCAAGTGCTTCAGGAATGTCAGGCAGACATTGCAGGTGGACAACTTTCTGATTTACCTCCAGAGAATTCTTTCAAACTGCACAACAATGTTCTTTGCTATGTCCTTTGTCTTTCCATTTCTTTTAATGTTACAGTTTGAACACCAAAGTGGTTTTACTTGGAGCGGAGAAAAAAAAGCATGCTCACCTAGTGTATTTGCTGCTCCTTCAGTGGTTAGCCCTGTCCAAACCAGTTGCTCACCCACTGAATCACCTCTGTCTGCAGCCTCTGGTTCTGCTTAAAGGAATCCTAAGTGTCTTGGTGATGGTAACCTCTGAAAGCTGGGCACACCTGATTCCTAAGGAGTTCTTTCACAGTGCTAGATGCATATCCTGTGTGGCTAAATCTGTTCTTAAACTCATCAAAACACCTGAAAATGGCCTACATTTCTATATGGCTGTTTTAAACCAGGAGTTTTGTTGCCTGAGCTCTGTCCTTTCAGTACTTTGGACACTACACAGATCAGTTTTTGCGTGTAGTGTTTAAAGCTAGAAGAGTACATTAAATATATGACTGTAGAGCACGTAAATTTGTACCACATATATATGTAGTAGCAAGTACTTCAATTCTGAGTAGAAATCCATCCCAGTCACATGAAAGGTGTGTAAACAGGAGATGTTGTTTCTCTTCAAGCAACATTCAAGTGCATTCTGCCTGCTCCCACATGCCTATCTCCATACCTTTTGGTTTCTGTCAGCGCTCACATGTATTGTGGCATTCCCAAATCCTCCCATTGCAGGTGTTTGCTCTGTTCCTTCTCCATCTCCAGCCATTTTCCCCCTGCTGTCTTCAGCCACTGTAAGTCCTCCTTGGGACATTTCAACTCAGAGCAGCTCCCAGGCAGGTGCTCAATGGTAAGAAGTTGAGTTCAGTAATTTCAGCATTGCTGGATCATCCAGCTATGTCCCCAGGCAGAATTACCATTGCTGTTTAATAATAGTCCTTGATGTTCAGTATGGGTTTCTGATGGACGTCCTGTGTAAGAATATTGCTCAGCTGAGCACTTCTTATGTGACTGATGATGTATTGTATGATCATAGCTAAATAATTCTAAATGTGTACCTTTGGGGGGGATATTTCATGATAGGTAGAAAATAGCACTGGATGAAGCACAAAAGACAAGTACAATGCTAATTTTAAGAAAAGGACTTTTTTTTTTTTTTTTTTTCTGCCTTTTTTATCATCTAGGATTTTGTCTAGGGTTTTTTTTTTTTACAGGCACTTATGACTTTAACTAGTAAAAAGTCTTGGTTTAGTACATTAATGATTTCCAGGCAAATTAAATATTAAAAGCAAAGTCTGAGAAGTACATCTTAAAATATCTGAAACTAAGAATCAAAAAACTATGTCTTACTTGTGAGGAGGAGTGTGTGTGTTTGTGTGTGTTTGAATGCACCTGCTAGAAAAGGCTTATTTAAGAATGTTTAAAATAATAAAAACAAAGAAAAGGCTGAGAATGATTTGTCAGGGATGATAAAATCAGAGGGATGTGTCTTCCTTTATCTTTCATGAAAGGAAATGATTAAAAATGTCAAGAGCTCACCTCCAGCTTTTGTTCCAAATGTAAAGAATCAGTCTCAAAATTTCAGCGCAAGGAAATGTAATTATGAAGAGCCACAACAGATGCTACAGGGCCTTTTGCAGAGTTCTACTTACTCCCCAGGCAGAAAAAAAAATTCACATCAGAAGAAAATGAGATGAGAAATGGAGACAAAGTAAGTGTGTGTCTCACAAAATGTGTCCCTGTGTGCTGATGCGCATATGCAAGGCAATAGGTAAAAACCATGGTAATTTTGGTCTCTCCTCTTTCTTGGAATCATTTATTTGTTTACTGAAATTAATTTTTGCCTCCTAATGCATGTGAAATTTCAGTAGCAGAACTGTTTTAAAATCTTTTTTGGAGGAGCCTTATTTATTGGTAGACTGTTACAGATCTGAGAATAAAGCGAGAATTAGTTTTATTTGTTTTTAAAATGCCGAATTCTTCACACTAGTAAAAGAATAAGTTTCCCTTAGGTGTGTTTTTTCCACACATCTTTTGGTTCTTAAGGCAATGATGTCAAAGGAGAACAGGCCTAGCCTAAGGGTTATGAGACCTGCAGTGCCCTGAGTTACTTTACTATAATTAAATAATTAATGTCATTATGATTAAATAATTGATGTCACTGCTCAGAAATATAAAGCTCCTCTTCTCACTGTCTTCTGACATATTTTTTCTGTTTCTCATATATTGTTCAAAGGGCTGGGGCAGAAAACTCTTCAGGGTTGGTTCCATTGTTTTCTAGCTATCTGAGCCAACACAATAAAGCTTGATCCTTTGAGCCCCTCAATAACACCAGGTTTTAGATATGTGTATAGGAAAACTGGGCAAGAAAGGCTTTCATATGAGTTATTTTTCCTTTATAAATAAATATGTGGCCAATCTCTCTCCTTCAGAAAGGCCTCTGGCACCCTGCATCTCTTTCATTTTTGAAAGGAAAATATAGAATGAAGACCTCATTGTAACTGGCTATTTGTCTTTATTTTGGGAAAAGTCAGCTGTTTAATTGTATGAAACTCATATTTGATGTATAAGTCTTCCAGATTGCTTCATAACTCATTGCGAGACAGACTTTGTGTCTCAGCCTTCTTCCCATTTTTTTAGGCCCTTGTGTAGTTAGAAAACAGCATTTGAAAAAGAAAATATATTACTGTTTTTTTAAGTGTTCCTGCAAGTAAACAAAATTAATAAAGTGTAGCAAGTAGGAGAGCAAACAGTAAAAGGAATATAAAGCAGAATATTAACATACTTTATGCAGTGGAATAGTAAACATAACCCTAACACACACTAAATAACAAAGTGAAATAAGAACTGATTTGTGGTCCAATGGATTTTGTGGTCCTGTGGTATTGTTCAATTTAACTCGGAAGAGAATTCATCTGATGAAATGAAGCATAAATGTAAAACATTATTTATTAGGTGGAAAGTTACAAAACCAAGTAAAATATAATCTGCATTTTAAGGAGATTACAGTTTTAAACTAGAAATATTCAAGTACATAGAGAAAAATGCAGAGAAAAATGTACCTATTCAGCTATTTTTATTTGCAACCATGCTTTCTTAGACTTGTTATTTAAACACTGTTCTAAGATCTGCAGTGCTAATCTGCAAGTCCAAATATTTAACTAGCCATGTCCTGATAAATTTTCACTGAAAAGTTGAGAATATCTGTAGGTTTTCAAACTGTTGGGTTATAATGATGGTCAGATCTTTTCAAAGAAAACAGACGTACCGTCCAGTCTTTGCAGAAAATAGCAAGCTTATGCTGAATATAGACAACATTGCCACTGCATTGAGATAAGGTGCAAAAAAATTAATATTACAATGAGAATCAGTGAAATACATAGGGAAAAGATATAGTAATGACACATTAGAAAAGAAAAATGGTAGAATTATTGCTTGTGAATCTCATTCTGTTTCATGCCATCTTGCTCAGATAATACTAACTCCATTGTGTATAGTGCTAGTAGTTCAGTATTTGTGCTATGTCACAGCTCCTGTATTTATAGGCCTGGAAATAGTTTTGGCTCAGTTGAGATACTGAGGCGGCATGGAAGGTGTTTTCATGCTGCTTGGGCATGCTTAGCCACTGTTTTCAGTCTCTGTGGTGTGACAGGGCTGCTGTTTAGGTCCTGTAAGAAATCTGCTGAAAGGAAACTTAAAAATAAAGAACAGGCAAAACACAGGCTGAGATGTGTTAGTTGCATTTGAGGGACTAGAAGTGCATTAGCAAGTACTTAGTAGTAAACATGATAACCTTCAAATTTAAACAATGCATTTAGGGACTGTCACCTATATAACTGATGAAAAATAGTTTTAAACGATACCCAGAATGTGTCAGTAAAGCGTGATTGTTCTAGGGTCTGCATTACCCTAGATAAAAATTATTCTTTTGAGTTCCTTCACATTTTATAAGGGCAGATTTAGTCCTATTGGAGGGCACCATGAACCTCTGGGACTGGAAAAAGACCTGGGTGAAGTCTTTGTTCCGTTTGTTCCCTCAGGAAACATGAGCACTGACTGCATGCCTTAGCATCACAGGTAGAAAACATTAAGTTATTAATCCTCTGATGTGGTGGGCATCTTTAGGCACTGGAAATCAGAGGGCCTAGCCATGGTTAAGAGGTGTTTTGGATGATGAAGCAGATGCTGTCTACCGCAAAAGCACCTCAAAGAGGAAAATGCTTTTACGTTCAGTCAGTCCTTGGGCTTGATCCAATTTTAGAGACAAGGAGAAGCTTTCCAATGGCTGCACTGGAAACAAGATCACCCCCTGATGAAAGCACACTTCTTAATTTTTGATCTTTGCTTCCAGCATTTTTTCCCACCTTTGCTTTATTCTAAGCTGCATATAGAATCATAGAATCATAGAATAGTTAAGGTTGGAAAGGACCTTAAGATCATCTAGTTCCAACCCACCTGCCATGGTCAGGGACATCTCCCACTAAACCGTGTCACCCAAGGCTCTGTCCAACCCAGCCTTGAACACCGCCAGCAACGGAGCATTCGCAACTTCCCTGGGCAACCCATTCCAGTGTGTCACCATCTTCACAGTAAAGAATTTCTTCCTCATATCCAATCTAAACTTCCCATGTTTAAGTTTGAACCCATTACCCCTTATACTATCACTACAGTCCCTCATGAAGAGTCCCTCCCCAGCATCCCTATAGGCTCCCTTGAGATATTGGAAGGCTGCTATGAGGTCTCCACGCAGCCTTCTCTTCTCCAGGTCGAACAGCACCAACTTTCTCATCCTATCTCATACCGGAGGTGCTCCAGTCCCCTGATCATCCTCGCTGCCCTCCTCTGGAGCTCATTCCAACAGTTCCATGTCCTTTTTATGTTGAAGACACCAGAACTGCACACAGTACTCCAAGTGAGGTCTCACGAGAGCAGAGTAGAGGGGCAGGATCACCTCCCTCAAC
>JARCZZ010019581.1:0-16159 GCA_030323915.1 Brotogeris chrysoptera | reverse complement strand
CTCGTTACTGGTCTCCAGCTGGACATTGAGCCATTGAGCACAACTCTTTGCGTGTGGCCATCCAGCCAGTTCTTTATGCACCGAGTGGTCCACCTATCAAATTGATGTCTCTCCAATTTAGAGGCAAGGAGATGTTGTGCAGGACAGTGTCGAATGTTTTGCACAAGTCCAGGTAGATTACATCAACTGCCCTACCCCTGGCCATCAGTTCCATAGAAGGCCACCAAATTGGTCAGGTGGTATTTACCCTTAGTGAAGCCATGCTGGCTGTCACCAAGCACTTTGTTGTTTTTCATGTGCCTCAGCATGCCTTCCAGGATAATCCGCTCCAAGATTTTGCCAGGCACAGAGGTGAGTCTGACTGGTCTGTAATTTCCTCAGGTCATTCCAAGGTTCTGATAAGTCTTTTATTTATCCTAGCTGGTACAAATGCTTAATGACCAGAAGCTTCCCTGTCCTTTTTGATAGGAAAGCCCATTACATGAGATGAACCTGGGGAGAAGTCTTTGCTCTCTAGTGTGATACAAACACTTTGGGGGCTTTTTTGTGTAGTATAAAGACTTTTGAGCAATATCTTACATTTCCATAGAGGTTCAAAAAATTTCATGCAAGTCTTTACAAATGTTTTGCCTACACACCTTAAGAGAAAACACCTCAATTGTATTTAAAATTACCTATCCAAAATGCCCTATTGCAATCTGCTCATTCAGTATTTCATCAGGGACCTGTTGCAGGGCAAAACTCTAAATTAATTGTTCCACAGTCTAAAGACTGTAATTTCACTTCAGAGCCAACCTTGCTTGATTAAATCCGCCTTAAATGAAACAGCCAAAAATTCTTTTGATTAAAGTTAATGAATAGAAGTTAGTGTGTATCTATGACTTCATGCAATTAGAAATCAGTAGATAAGAATATAAGATCCTTTTGCTTTTCTTTTTTTAAATTAAATCAGATGGTGTATATTCTTTTTTTTTTATTTTTTTAAGCAAAAACTCTATGAAGGAAATGCATATCAAAAGAGATCCACGATTCAGTAAATGTATCTGTTCCCATTTTAACTGCAGAGGATCTTTTATTCCTTGGTGAGTTGCTAGATCTGTGAATGACAGTAAAAAGAAGTTTTCCTGAAATACTAACTTCTTTAGATACTGCATCTCTGTATCATATCATTCTCCTGATCATTTTTCTTCTTCTCTTAGACCCAGGCTTTATTTTAGGAATGAAGGTTATTATTAGCCCCATTTTCCCATTATGTTGCCTGAAAAGCTGGGCAGGAGTCTAAGCTGACATAGCAGATTGAGTTGTTTCTTGACTCCTTGGTCAGAAGCCTTGCAGTCATGGACCCGCAAGGCTTTCTTTTCTGCTCTTGATGTCACTAGCATGCTAAGGAAAAAAAAACATTGTCATGCTGGCAGAATTCAAGTAGGTTGTTGCTGAAAGGAAAGCAAAAAGCCCCCCAAGCCTTGGCCTGTCTCACTGTCTCTGTTCCCTGTTTCTCGTTTCCTCTTCCCACTGCTGCATTTCTTCATGTTTGTTTGTGGACAGCAAAGGGGAACAAACAAAATCCCTGATCTGGGATGTATGATCAGAGTGCTCAATGGTCCGTAGGAGTCATGTGTTTCCTTTTGCTGCCAGTTACAGAGCTCACAGAATGAGAGGTCAAACCGTAACAGTATGGTAGAGTAAGCTTACGTCAAGTTTTGAAGGAGCACATACATCTTCCTGGCATTGTCTCTGCACTTCTTTTATTCTCTTGGTACTTTGAACCTCTTTAAAAGGTAGACACGCTCAATTTATTTAAAATTAATAATACAATTGTCCTTAACCTCCTCACTTCCTAATGTCTGATGATGAGGTTTTCAATGATAGGTGTTAATGCAAGAGGCAGAAATAAATCTTCTATGAAATTCATAATTCAATTTTGCTCTCAAACCTGTAGAACTGGCAGGGGAAAGCATCAATGACACTGAACTGACTGAAATATTGCTGTTACCTACAGTCGAAGTTAAGCTTCCAAAAACAGGTTCTTTAGCTTAGTAGCCAAATGCTTTGTTTTGTATTTAGTTTGTATTCTCACTTAAATTCCTGTGGAGGTGGTTGTTTCTGGGGGATATTTTTTGGTAGAAGTTTCTAAAGCTAGTGAGATTCTCCTGGTTTTGCATGGCTCCAAAAATCTGGTTCTTAAGGAAAACATGAAATAATGAAAATAGCGTCTTTCCTTGAACTTGAATTCATTCTTGCTATCCTAATGTGTGGTTAGTTTCAGAATTAACACCTCAGTGGCAAACAGTGAAAGAATCATCTGAGGGGAAAAAAGATCTCGAAGTATTTGTTGACAAATTTGAGCAAAGGGAATGTTTGAGTCTCTTCTCATTGCTTGAGGTTTTTCTTGAAGTCATGAGGGCAGAAACATTTTAGTGACATTGGAGATCACAGAATGGTTTGGGTTGGAAAGGACCTTACGATCATCTAGTTCTAACCCTCTGCCATGAGCAGATGATTCATCATATGAGTATTCAGTATGAACTTCATGAGTACATCCCACCAGCCTTTGTTACACAGGCTCATCCTTTAATATGGTGTTCAAGGCTGGGTTGGACAGAGCCTTGGGTGGCATGGTTTAGTGGGAGGTGTCCCTGCCCGTGGCAGGGGGTTTGGAACTGGACGATCTTAAGGTCCTTTCCAACCTTAACTATTATGTAATTCTATGTTTAATGAAGACTACCTGCTACATGCTAATAACAAGGGTTTCTATTGCAAAACCCCTGTCAGGGGTTGATCTTTCCCAACTCTGATGTCAGTCACAGAGACTATTGAAAGCTACTGATTATGTGTCAGTTCAAAGTGATTATTAAAAGGAAATTATTAGACTCTCAACTTACAACAACATCCCTAATACCAAAGCATTTTAAGAAGAGCTTTAAAGCCAGCTGCTCACTAGCCTGGCTCTTGCAGATAGAATGTTTGACTCTGTCAGTGCAGTTGTAAATACTGTTCTTAAAAGCATCTCAGTGAGATGGACTTAAGAAGGCATTCAGAATACACTTGATGATTGTTGAAAGATAAAAGGAAGCTTTTCTTTTTGTCACAGATATGAATATGCACCAGCTATGACTGCTGATGCAAAAGCAAACTGCTGAAAATGTGTTTGAGAATCCTAAAGATTGTTTCATACCCGTGGTCTGAACTACAGAATCTTGGAGGGATGATTTTAATTTCCCACTAGAGGAATTTGGATGCAATGGGAATACAGAAGGAAAGAACATAGACACATACCCACAAGGACAGGAGCTTGTGTGGTTGGGCCTTTTTGTGAGTATCAATTGTATGAAATCCACACCATGAATCATTTTCTGGGTTAGGTTTAGTTAGTCTGCACCAAGTGCCTTTTATAACCTCTAGTAACTGCTTAAAAAAAATTAAGAACAAAAATAACTGCTTTTCAGCTGATGTCTGCCTTGCCTGCAGACAGTAAAACTGCAGTTAGTCATCTGAGAGCAATTTCGCACGCCAGGTTCCCATCCTGCAGCGCATCATTGGGGCTGCCCAAGGCACCTGGCTTTTCTTTTTGAAGCAGCACTCTCCAGGAGGAGCTGTAGCAGTTCTGAGCAGCAAAGCACTTCATCTTTTTTGAGTGGTTCTGATGCTCGTGTGGGGCCCTCTTGGCTTCAGAAAGTGAATAAATAAAATGAATTTTACTTATTGATTACAGTCAGTAGATATTGGATCTTTTGTGATAAAATGCTTACTCCATTACAATTGAAGAATTAAATAAGATGTGCAATGCAGAGGACTTTTATTTTTCTTTCCTTTTGAGAGATTTCAGAGTCTCAGAAAATAAGGAGGTATGTTTATCATCATTTAGTAAGTTCAGAATATGTGGCAGCATATAGTGTGAACTCCAGTTTAGCTCCACATCTGAATGTATTTTGCTGTCAGTTCAGAATAAATTTCCCAATATTCTTCTACAAATCAGGCTTCAGAGTTGCGTACCTTTATCAGTCTCCAGTAATGGCTCTTCAGGTTCAGATGGGAGCAGATGAATAAAGGGAGCACTTGACCAAGGACGCTGGGTTGAACTTGGTGCTATCCGTTTTCAAAGTGAGCCTATCAGTCATCCTCCAGTATCTGATTTCACCACAGGAAGTAGAGGGTGATGCATGTCAAATGCTTTGGGTTCTGTTTGCCAAGGCCACTCCAGCAGACGACACGCTCTCTCTGCTGGCCCAGGGATGCGTGGTAAATTCATTCCTGTTGTTGTTCTTTCTGAATAGATTTTGACAGGACTTTGTTTTGACTTGTGCTCTGGAGAAAAGATTGGATTCTTCACTAGTCAGGTCTGGTTTGATCTTTTTAATATGGCTGTTCACTTCCAAAAGCAGACTTCACACTGATAGAGCACCTGTAAATCATGGCCCTTGCTGCCTGGTGTTATTTTTTTTTCCTGCCAGCCAACAATTCAGTTTTCATTGAAGCTACTTAAAGCCAATGAATGTGAGCTTTTAGCATGCAAGCGTTGTAAGAAATATGAAGTCCTGTAGATTTTAAATTAATTTCAGGCAGAATAATATTGTTATTTGGGACGTAGACTGACTTCAGAAGTTAATTCATTTGATGCAGCATAATAGTAATTCAACATAATGTACTCATGCCATTAGACTTGCACAGAAAAAATGCTCTAAATAGCTATAATGAATAGTTTGGATTTTGAAAGCCTAGGAGAGCAATTTCACCTTGAATCATAACTGGCATCTCTCAGAACGCTTGTACATTATGAAAATTCAGAAAGGTGTTTGAATTCAAGTAAATTTCAGTACCACCCTGGGTAAAATTAACATTTTAGTGGCACTCAAACACTTCTAGAGATGTAGTGGTAAAATCTGCTTTCACCTGTGTAGTTGTGGAGTAAACTAATCCCGATTCAAGGAACCAGCATTGCCCTGTACATAAAAACCATAGGGAGAGTTTCCCAAGGGGCTAAAAATGCAAGTCCTGTTTTTTAATGGAATTCAGCTGCTTAGAGAGCTTGATTCTTACCCACTTAGCTCCAAAGTCATTTAAGTACCTCTAAACATGCCTGGAGGAATAGTGTGTGTGGTATTGCTGCTTCTCTATCTGCTTTGGGTTACACAGGCTGCTGCAGTGTTACTGCCACTAACTCCATAGTTTTGTAGCTTTAACAATAGCAAAGGCTAAATTCTCTGTTATCAAAGTAAAGTTCTGGTATTACAGATCCAGCATTTACAGCCATGTTAAACATTTTGGAGCTGTGTAGCTAAATCTGTTCACTAACAAAAGAGCTGCATTTAATTTTTGGTAGGAGCTTTCAATCTTATCTCCTATCTAGCTCCTTAGCAAACAAGTTCAGTCTGGCAAGTTAAGAGTTTACATATGTGTATCACTGTCAAATTGGCAAGATATTTGCTAATAATTAATAACATAGCATCAATCGCCATGCTTGTATTATTTCTGTTAAGGGAAACCCATAAATCTCAGTTCCTCAGGAAACGTAGCCAGCCCACAGCGCAGGCAGCAAATGCTCTGCTCCCCCCAAAGCTTTGCCTGGCTGCTGCATCCCCAGCAGTACTGGTTACTACAGTGCCAGGCTTGCTTTCCACTCTTGGTAAGAGGATGTTCATGCAGGCAAAGTCTGTTGGTGAGGCAGCTGGAAGTTTGACATAGCATGCTATAGAAAGCTGGTCATGTACATTGTGCATGGCTATATGTTAAATTTGTTTTGTGTGGAAAGTGTTGTGGTGTGGGGTGCAGTTGTATGTATGCGTAGTAGACCTGCAAATGCAGGGTGAGGTGATGCTGATTGGGAAGTTCTAGATTTTTTAATTCTATCTATTTTTTCAGTGACTCCTAGGCATTATCTGTAAACAGCCTCACTTCTGATTAGGGCTAATCAAAGTGAACAGGAAGGGTTTGATTAAAGCAAGTCAGACCTTTATTCTTGGCTTGTGTAACATGGAGCCAGTTAATCCAGACTTTGGCGTAATTAAGGTCTACCAATCTGAAGCAAATAACCTCCTCCTTTAATATTATTACTAACGTGGTGGTCTCTTGTCATTTGCAAACGTGTGAATCTGTCCTTATTCTTCTGAAGAATACCTCTGTGCTCACACACATCTTGTGCAACTAGAGCAAAGTCTTGGGTTCCTGTGGGATAGGTACATTCTCGAGGCATTCTCTGACTCCTCAAGGAAGCTTTGCACAGCTTTGACAGTGCCCTAACACTGTAGGGTTTTGTAAGGAGAACCCCGTCATCCTGGCCTTTCTGCAAGAGATTATTGGCCCAGGTGATCCTGTCATAATTTTAGCAAGTTTCTGTCCAAATCTTTCACAGAAATAAGATCCTTCAGGCACCAGGTAGTATCCCAGGCAGTCAGTCTTTTTCTCATTGCTATGAAATCACAGCTGCATGTAATAACCTAAGGGTGTGTGCAAGAGATAAATGTGTATGGATCCAGAAGTGACATTAGGTCCCTGAAGGGCCTGAAATATCACTTGAGATCTTGAGATGTTGAATATCACACGTTGTCCTGCTCACATATTTTACTCAGATCTGCCTTATGGTATCTTGTAATATATGTCAAAGTGTTGGGGAAAAGAATTGATGCATCATGTTTTCTTTATTAAAAAAAAAAAAAGAAGACTCCACAGATGACCAAAATGTTTCTGAGCTACTTAATATCTGGTGAATGGAGAGTTGTTCTGAATATTGAATTGCTGGAGTTGAAGTTAATAGTCATCGTCTGTATGTGGTCTCCCATCCTTTTGAGCTGCTGTATTCCAAATCAGTGTTACCTCATATTTTATATTCTTGTTGTCTGCCAATTCTTTTCCTGCTTGCTCAAATTTAATAAATCCAGAAATGGATCTGTATCTACTTTTAGAGAACTATCAGAGCGTTATGCTGGCACTTACCTCTACTTAGCCAGTTTAGCTTCAGGTGGTCCCTAAGGGAAGAGGAGATGGTTTCAGTGGGAGACACAGGGCAAATGCTGAACTGGGGTGAACCAAGTTGTGATCTGGAGGACCAAGCTACCCTTGCAGGCTGCAGGAGGAGCTTGCTAGGATCCCTGCCTGGACAGAACATCTAGTTCAGACAGCTAGAATACCCCTTGATTTGTAATGTTGGGGTATTTGGCATGAGAGAACTTGCTCCCTTGGAATTAAGTTCATAAAGAAACTTCCTATGTCATGGCTGATGGCTTTCCTTGTCCTCCACACTTGACCCAGATAATCCAGTCCTATGTGGTGTTTGAGATGTGTGTGTCTTGAATGAAGCAGAGCTGGCTTAGCTTTGCAGCCCTTTTCCTAAAGGTTCCTGTCTTCTGCTCTCCACCCCTAGTTTACCTCCCTGTACAGCATGTTCATTCCCTCTTTTTGCCAGTAAGGAAAAAAACCCAACCAAAACCACAAGGAAGAAGCACATACAATGAGAAGTTTGAATCCTGGTTTGCTTTGCAAGGTGCATGATCTCTTATCAGATTCTGTGTATAGCATCTCCCCAAACTGGGCCATTCACCACCCTGAAATCTCATGTGGGACACTATTGCCTGTCAGTGCCATTTCACATGAGCTTTTTTATTTTTTGCCATAGACTGCAGTTAGTGTTGGTAGCTGGCATTGCTGCAGTGTTTCATATTTGAAAAAACACTCTGAAAGTGATTTGTTCTTTTTCCCCTTTAAGGTACCAGTGGTCTAAATAGAGAAAGTTGGTTAATTTGGGAAAGGATCCCCAAATGTTCATTTTTCTTTGCATATGCGTAACAATTTCTTTCTAGGAGACAAAGGCAGGAGATGCACTCCCATTTCTGCATTACAGCAGGCTCCCTTTGCATGCCTTGTCTTCTAAGCAGATCCATATTTTTGTGATCACAGATTGGAAGTGAAGCACATTCCTGTCTGCTTGTTTTGTGTTTGAGTCTTCCTTGGGAAGATCTTACTTTGCAAATACCTAATAGCAGCATAAGGTGGTGTTTCAGAGTCAGGGAATATGCTTCAATCTGTCCCTTCTTTTGTAATCAAATTCTTATCCTATAGAAGACAGCTGTTGATACCTGGGTATGTTTTGCTGTATGAATAATTCAAATCAAGATTTGATTTAAAGCTTGCAGCACTTAACACCAGTCAACAGGATAATTACGTGATTGGTGCTGAGGGAAACTAGCATCTATATTAAAGGGAGAGCAGATCTGGTGCTGGAGGTTAGATGAGCAAGTTAATTAGTCCTGTCTCTGCCACCAGTGACCTTCTGTGCCCTTGTGGTAAAGCTTTTGACTGCCACATTGATGTGTAGATGTTGAAAGGGAGGTATTGTTTCAAAGAAAAGAAGCTATTGTTTCAAGAATCCCCAAAGCCTTGTAAGATTTAACTTACTCAAGTTTGTGGTGCTTTGAGCTCTGTCAAATAGGAGCAGCTGATGTTCATAATGCTAATAGTAATGTGTTATATTTGAAGAATTTATAACACTTGACTGCTCTTGATTGAATTGCTAGAAAAAGCGGCAGAAGAGAGAAAGCTCAGAGTTTGCTTTCTGGAAGTCCCAGAGTTGATGAGTTTTTAAGCACACCAAAGTTTAATGAAAAAATCCAATTCTTGCTAAGCTCTGCTATTGGTCTCTGAGGCTGTGGCTGTTTGTAAGGGATTATAAGAACAATGTCGTTGAACTGAGCTCCTCTTTTATGCCACAATTGAAAGAATGGTAATAACACTTCTGCATTCTAGAAAGCTTTTTAATTGTAATAACTTTAATAAATTTAAATTATCGATTTATATTAAAACATATAAAATTATGAGGTCCCACATCACAGAGTAGTGCAAAAATCATTAGAATGACATTGCTTTGGTGAAGGATTGAGCATAAAATGAACATTGGTGTAGTGCTAAAAAGGTGAACCCTATTCAAATTATTTTTAATAAGCTTTTAAAATGGTTGTCATTTTGCTGTTAACATAATTAAAAGGGAGGGAAAGCTACTCAAACTCATAAGTAAAGTAAAACCTTTGGGTCTCGCAAAGCCTTGTCCAGTCTTGTTTCATTTGCAAACACTTGGAATGCAAAATGCAAAGTTAAAACTTTCAGGTATGGCTGCCATAAAATTCAGGTTACAGGCCCTGGAGGTTTTAATGCGTGCAGAGAAGAGAAAAAACACTGCTTTTCGCATTCCAGCCTATTTGTTTATTTGCCCTGGCTTTCTATCTTTTCTATCTTTTTTCTACCTTTAAGCATTTTGTACATGCAAAAAGTGTTTCTGTTCTCTAAAGTGCTATTCCTGAATGTGTGTTTAGACTGAGGAACCAACATGATTGGTGTTTGTTACCCATTTTACATCCTCGTTGCCAGGGTCCTGTGCCCTCACACTGAGACATTTACACATGTATAATTAAGATATTTTCCATCAAACCAGCAACATAGCAGGTTGAGCACTATTAGTGAAATGAAACTCCTAAGTGCATTTGGAAGAACACTGATTACCAGACTAAATAATCCAGAACAAATGGCTGGGTTTTGAAAGGCTAACAAACAGAAATGGCTAATAAACCCAAGCCTTTTGGAGTATTTGTAGCAGTTGTCTAGTTTTTTCTTTCCAAGTTGTTCATGCAAACCTAGCAAAAGTAGGATTGCTGTAACGTAGCGCTTTGCATACTAGCAACAGTGATTTAGATGCTGTGGGTGAAGTGTTGGTAGGAAGCCACAGCACTGATTTGTATAAAATTTGCACATTTCCGTGAAGGCACCCTGAGCTCGGCAGTCTCTCCTTTTTTAAAGGAACCTATCAAAAGATACAGTACTAGAGTGCTTCCCACCTAGTTTTAACTCAGCACTGATAACACTGTTGTGTATAGAAAAATTATATCTGCTACTGGAAATGGATTTAATATAAAAGCTTTGAAAACAACTCTTCCACTACCCACTGAGTCCTGACTGGGGACTTCCTTTCATCTAGCATTGCTCCTACTCCAGCAGCTTCCAGTGGCCTCCTGGGTTGCAACAAAATCCATGTAGAGTCCCTTTTGGATCGCTGAGCAAATTTTCTTTCCACCGTCTCTAGCACTTGGGGTTGATGTGCTCCTGCCCTTCTCCCAGCTTGCTGTGACCCTCATCCTCTTCCCATCCCATCTGAATTTGAGAAGCATCTTTCCATGCACTGATAAGGACCACCCTTCCTTTTCTCCTCCCTCTTTCTTCCACTTCGTCATCCACATTGCAACCAGCAGGACAGAGCAACCTTACCCCTTAGTGCCTAGCCACAGCTCTTTAATTGAGACATACGCTTGTGGTGCAGGCAAACACTTCTGCTGTTAGTCAGTTCCCTCACTACAGGACTTCAATCCTAGCCAGCATATTTGGGCAGAGCAGCCTTTATTTCGTTGAAGCAACAGCTTCTTTGTGTCAAGGGCACATCAGCTTTGTGTTAGGCTAACACATCAGCATTGCAAACAAGGGCAAATGCAGATATGGGTTTTATAGGAGGGCTAATTTTCTCAGAGGCAGCTGCTGAAGAGCACATAATGCCAAGCCATATGGCTGGAAACCTTCATACAGAATTAATTCCATCATAATCTGGTAGGGTCTGTTTGTTGCCATTTTCCCAAGGATCTGTTTCATCTTCAAAGAACCTGTGATATTCACTGAGCAACTCTTGTGTGGAGATCTGGGAAAATAAGTATACCTGCTGTTCCTAGTTTTTCCCTGTCAGATAAGTATAATCTCATAGCAGAGGGATTTTTTCATTCTGCCATTAGAGTTATCATGCCAAAACAATGAGTAATGGCTGTACAGAAAAGGCATGACAGTCAATTATCTGGCCATACATACCAAGGTGAATGCAATAGGTCTTGTAATGTCTCCGGTGAGATATTTTGGTAATTTTGAGCCTTCAGTAGCCATAAACTGGAATTACTGCAGTAACTTTTCAGCACAGTGCTTAAAATCTAACAGGATGCCATGTTTTACATTTGATTTTCTCCTATATTCATCCTTCAGGCATTGCTGGATTGGGACTTTTTTTAAAGGGCCCTACTTTGAACTAATTATGACAAATGTTGATATGACATCTGTTGCTCACTTTAAATTACCTCTTAGTCCGTTAGAATTCATCTTGAAGGCATTATTGTAATGAATTTTTTTTTATTCGTGAACATTAATACAACCTGTGGGAGATCTGAATAAAAAAGAAAATTCACCAATCCTGCCAAGAGAATAGCTGATGTGCCAGCTGCTTTTTTTTCCTTTTTTTTCCTTGTTTTTTGTTATCCTGCTTTCTGTAATATTAATACAGCTGGTTTCCAAGGTACTTAGATAGATAACAGGTTGTTAGAGCACAGAGGAATTCTCCTTGAGGGTGAATAATTAGGATTGCTTCCTGAACAGACTGCTTCCACTACCCAAAAGCTGCTGTATTGAAATAACCAAACTTTGTGTTCTCCAGAGGAGATAGTGCTGTTCTGTCTTACAGATGTATTTCCCACTAAATCCAAGATTACTGAGTAATTTCTCAAGTTACCTTTTCCTGTGGTCAGTCTGTAGCAGAGCAAAGGAGTTTATCCCTGTACTCCAGATGAAATGTCTCTCTTTAGGTGGCATTGTGTGCTTTATAGCACCTCTCTGATCAATGCTTTACCTACTGTGTTTCATTCAAAATTTATAAATATGCCTTACGAAATCATGCTAAATGATAGTAATAATTCAACCCAGATGTGAAGGAAACCTCATCAGGTTCATGAAGACTAACTGGGTGCTAATGTACATCTGTCAGAGTTCTGCAGGTACAAATAGATGTGAGTTGCAAAGCGGTTGGTGGGTATTAACTTCAGGGGAGGGGAATGCTTATTATGTGACTTAAAGACTTAAATCTAGAGGGTAGATCAGTGAAAAAGATGCTGGTAGGTTCTGAGAGAATATGGAAGTCATACAATCCTTGTGCAGATGGTGTTGATCAAAACAAATCCCTTTCGATGCAAGGCTTGTGGAGGCTTGATGAGGGAAAGATTTCTGAAGTCCTTTTTTGTCCATATGTAGTGAAATTCCTGCAGAATGGATTTGAGGTTTGCACCTGCTATAGTGTTTGGTAATGCTAGACGGCAGTATTAGCAGGTCATGATTAGGAGAAAGCATTACATGACTACAGAATTAACCAGAAAGCATCACACAAGCACAGAATAAAACAGTTACTAAGCTTGGCACAATAAGAAAGTGGAAAATATTACTTCTCTGCTTTTCCTGAGCTTAATGCAGGTATTTCAGTAGACTTGGTTTATGGGTGGATTTAAAAGCTGATGGCTATTAAAAGGAATTTTCACAGTCCATGGAGATCTTGTTTCTTCTTTTATTTTTATACCAATTTTATTTTTATACTACTGTTTTTTTAGTTCTTCGAAGAGGTCATGATCAGTTTCAGCAAATAAATAAACCTTATAACTTTTTGCATTTTGTTCCACAGAAATACCTCAGGAGCTTTTTCTCTGCAATGCTGAATTCTCCATCTTCTCCGTTGCACATTGATAAAGTGGGGCTAACTCTGTCAAAATACACCATCTGCGAATTCTCGCCCTTCTTCAGGAAAGGCGTTTTTGACTATAGCAGCCATGGGACCAGCTAACTTTTGGGCCAGGACCTTTATGCCAGAGGAGCACAGTTGGAGTGGTGCCTTCACTTTTGCCGTGCAAGAGAAATGAGGGGAAGAAGAAAAGTTATCTTCCTCCATACCTGGAAAGTTGCATCAGAACAACTCCAGTTAAAGACATCTACACCCCAGCCTGTGTCCTTTACCAGCTCTCATATCAGTGCCTGCATTTTCCTGGCATGGAGTGTACAGTTGCTCTGTTAATACTGTATTTTTTTGCTGAGTTTGGAACCGCTCCTTAGCAGGAGTGCTTCCTTCCCATTTGCTCAGACAATTTGTTCTGATGGTGCGAGAGCATCTCGAGTTTACCATGGTGGTGTGTCATGCTGACAGAGGGTTTCTGAGCAGCCTCTTGGTTTCTGTCCAAGCTGTTTCTTAAAGAACATTTCCTCTTCTGTTGCCTTACAGCATACTGTCATGTTTGAGGTAATGCTCATACTCCACTGATACTTCTTTTTTCCCTCCCAGACATGTATTTTAACTATTTGACTGTATAATTGTATAATTAAAAGGCCTGGGTAACTTGAATGTTTACAAAAATATATGCAGCAGAAAAAATACAATTTAAACCCTGTGAAAGTCTTCCACACGTGGTTGTTTTGGAGCAGAACAAGTCACTTGCCAGTAATTAAGAAGCAGAGGAAGCAATAGTTACTGAAGAATGCGGTCAGCATCTTTTCAGGTTTTCTAATTACCCAGGCTGCAAGTGGATACTGTGCGCTGTACAGAGCTCAGAGCTATGCATAAAACCTGATGCAAACTGCTGTATTTTCTTTTTTCCTGAAAAATAGCATCTTCACAATAGTGTAACAGTGTAAAACCTGAGTTTCATTTGCATCGGTTTGAAATTTACAGGATTTGACTAACAGTGCTTTAAAATTACTCAGGACTCATTCGAACTTGCACATGTATATAGAGGTAAAGCTCATTTTATATTGCTGCAGATCCAAATATATATAAATATATATATATACACACACTGTGACTGGAACTGAATATGTGTACATATTCATATATAATTGGTTGTATAAAAATCAGAATCAAACTACTTCCAGTTATTAAAACACATAATGAAAGGTAAGTTTTGTGTGATGTTTGTTAGGTGTGTGAAGCATTATTTGTGAGTTGCCATCATTGACTACCGGCAGGTCTTAGTAATCAAACTATTTCGTGTTGTAGAAAATGATCATTAAAACCTTAAGTAACAGCACTGGTGACATTTTTATTTCATAACCTAAATTATGAAAACAGTGATGTTTCCTATTTAATATGGTGTATAAAAATAACCGGGTTCTATTACTAAGTGTAGTCTGCTACTATAACCATTTCTAACTGAAAAAGAGGAGGGAGAGGGGGGAGAAAAGAAAAAATATTAGACTGGATTGTTTAAATTTTAAGAGTATTTTTATTATTTTGATTCATTTTGGTGAAAGCAAAAGTTAGGGTAAAATTTTTAAAGCACTGGAGCCCTATTATCAGCAGGGTAGACTTTAATGTCTTTGGATATGTCTGACTGTATCTGACTGTCTGACTTGGGCATCTTAATAGCTTCGGTTGGGAGCTGGGTTTTTAAGCTAAGCATTCCAATCATGGAACCTTGTAATGGTTTGGGTTGGAGGGGACCTTAAAGGTCACTTAGTTCTAAGCACCCTGCCATGAGCAGGGACACCTTCCACTAAACCAGGTTGCTTAAAGCACCATCTGACCTGGTCTGTAACATTTCCAGGGATGGGTCATCCAGAGTTTCTCTTTTTCAGTGTCTCACCAGCCTCATAGTGAAGAAATACAAACCTGTGGATTCCCAAACCGTTCCCAGTCTCCCTCATGCACTTCTGCACTAGAGCACTGACTTCACCTGCGCTTCATCACTGACCCTGTGATCCTTACCATGCCCTGTACCTATTTTGCACCTTTCTAGTATCTCCCAGGGCCTTTCTGTGCACTTATCATCCCCCTGATGAGGGGGACATGTCCTCTCTTCCTTCTTCCTTCACCCCTGCGTTTGGCTTTGCTAGTGCTTCCCAAATCAGAAAGTGAAGGTTGGATGCTTGCTGGATTTCTATGGTGAGCTAAGTAACTGGAATCTGATGTTGCTGCACATGTTAATGGAAGATTAGTAACTTCACTTGGCTGTTATTGCCCTGATGCTTCAGAGGCAGGAGTTGGGCATTGTATTGTTAGTTTTCATATCCAACCCTAAATCTCTCTTCAAAATGAGAGTCTTTCCCATTTCTCCTTCTTCTCTGGCCTGCCTCCCCCTCTTATCTCACTATAATTCAGTATGATAAAGAATTAATGCTTCAAGAGTTTTAGAATGTGAATTTTACATCAGTGTAGAGCAGTATTTCATGTGTGCCACTTCTATGAAAGGACCTGGCAGGCCAGGGAATGGCAAGCTGCTTTATCTGCTGCACAAACCCAGTTTCCACAGATGTCCTACCTGAAAAACAGCCGATTGTGCCAAGCACTTTCCTGTGGCAAGCAGTACAGTGCCTGACGAGCAGAACTCCATATTGCCACACAGCAAATGCTGGTCTGTGAGAAAGGTTGAGCATGCAAGACTCCCAGAGGTAAGTCCCATGCTTCGTGTCACTTTGAATTTGGAGAACCTGTTTGAGAAAAACACAACCAGAGAGTTGAGTGAAAAAGATGAATATTCGTATTTTTCACATGAATTTGAAAGAACACTTCTACTCGGCTCCTGTCTACAGTACAAATTAATTCAGGGAGGACCAGATGCTCTGGTGGTATAAACCTGCCAATAAGGTGACTAATTTATGTTGCCTGGTTTATCTGGCCTGCAGTGTTGAATGTGTACATCGCAAATAACAAAGTAAAGGCCGATTAATCTCTCCATTTAAAATGTCAGCAAGTTAAAAGCTACAGAAATGCAAGTGTAAGCATGCAATTAGGACTGCAGCCCCTGGCTACCAGCTTTTCCCACCTTCTTATCTACTCTTCAATGATATCCAGAGTTTAATCAATGACTGCAAGAGCAGGCTGAACTGAGAGGCATCTTTTAATAATATCATCAGTAAAAAATGCGATGGTCTTTATAACCTGCAGTCTTTAAACCCAGACTTCATGAGAAGTTTTCAATAGAAGCTGAGATGCATTTAGAAATTATTAGCCAGTTTCATGATGTTTTAACTGCGTTTCTGTGAAGATATCCTCAGGCTCTCAAATTATCCATAAATTTTATTTTCAAAGTATTGTCACTTTCAAAAACATTGCGAAAGTATCTCCAGGGCTGGTGCCGGTTTGTTGGTTTGTGTTTTTTTCCCAAGTGCCTCTGTAGCTCAGAGAAACTGTAACTTGTATCAAAACTGTTTATACTTCATAGAATCATAGAATAGTTAGGGTTAGAAAGGACCTTAAGATCATCCAGTTCCAACCCCCCTTGCAATGGGCAGGGACACCTCACACTAAATGATGCCACCCAAGACTCTGTCCAGCCCAGCCTTGAACACCGCCAGCGATGGAGCATTCACAACTTCCCTGGGCAACCCATTCCAGTGCCTC